>KB699694.1:0-27830 GCA_000349165.1 Anopheles christyi | reverse complement strand
GCGGGTGTCATCGGTAGCATCGGTTTGTCATTTTCCAGCTCGGTAGTGGTGTTGTTGTTGCTGGAGGGACTGAGCGGAGGTAAGGCGTTGCCGTGGGCGTCAATCATGTTGCTGCCGGTGCCGTTGCTGCTGCGGCCAGCTCGGAAGACGTTCCTGGTACCGCTCAAGCCGGCAAACTCCGGCGGGTTCACCTCGTACAGCTGCGTTGTCTGGTCGCGCTCTCTCGAACACTTCCCACTGTCCAGCTGAACCTATCGCAGCGACAAGAGAAGGAACATTGATGGAGAAGAGAAAAAAGCAAACACACACAGGATTAGATAATGAGATAACTTCGCTTATCTTAATGAGTCGTATAACGTGGGACAGACGAGGGAAGTGATTTCGATGACGGTCGATGACTGTATACGAAGAGTACGGCTGAAGCACCTTGGATGGTGTTGGTGGTAGCAACTTTTCTTCGACATCCTTTACAGAGTGTTGCTTTTGCGGCAAAATGCAAAGGCAACTTGATGTTAGTAACTTTCGGCGGAACGATTTGCGTGACATCTTCACCATCTCGGCAGACTAACGCACAGCCCTACACGTATGCAACTTTTGTGCACCTAATACCGCCCGTCGACACGAGTAAGCTCTGCAAAACGCAGTGGGTATGCACATTGTATGCACCTCTTAATGAAGAACGGATAAAAACACTCGTTCACCAAGTGGAATTTGCCTCTAGCTCTACGCACTGCAGGGCAGAAACTGAACGCTATCGCGAGCTTCTTGGGTCCCACGGGGTTGTGCGACATTAGATTGCAAACATAAACGTCACTTATCGTTATCAAAAGTGCGAATCTAATAAAGACGCACATACACACGTTACTACCCATACACACATGTTGGTTTTGATTAAGTTCTTCACGCGTCCGTTGGCTTCCCCAGCGTGTTTGATTTGCAATTGTTTGGCATTCGACCACTTCAATCACTCGAGGACTGTTCAGGGGGACTGTTACAAAACCATTCGATACGGAATGAACCTACACCACTCACCACTCACCTCTCGCATCTTATACGTCTGAAGGTAAGCGTTCAAAAGTTCCAATATATCTCGTTCAAAACAATAGCACCATTCGTTCCTGAATGCTTTGTGGTGCAGTACACACTTTCTAACTGCTCACTGAGCTGCGTCCGGCTCGACACTCAACTGGACGATGAATGCGCCAGCAGTTTATCAGGGCGACAGCGAATCTTTCGTAAGGAACGATGCGCATAATCCGCGCGGTGTGCTGCTCACTCGATTTCCCTTGAATCGTTGAGTCACGCAAGTGTGGCGTTCCAAGACGTCACTGGTACGATGAGCCACCTATCAGCGGGGAAACACATACCTGTGCACGAGGGATTAGCTCACGATTGCGTTTTGGTAGATAATTTTGGAATGTTGTTTTCATTTTACATCTCGAACCGGAAATGCATTTCTAAAGATAAATAATACATATTACAAGCTCGAACGGTACTATTTTCATAAAACTGATTCGCCGTCTGTCACAAAGAATGTGTTTTGAATATTCCTTACTCTTCCAGACAGGTGTGAATTTGCACAGGCAGTCGCGTATTCGCATCTAGAATAGAGGTGTGTCTCGAGCAGTCACGCCGGGTGATTTAAATTATCATAAACACTCAACGATTCCGGTCAGGTTCTAGACAAATCAACCGATCAAGCGACACACCCCACCCCTTGAATGCACCTCGATAAGCCAATTTAAAATTAATTACATTTTCATTTTCTGCATCTACCCTGCTCGGTCCAGCGGGAATGAATTTGTAGGGAATGAGAAGAGCATGATTTGAACGTCAAGTCTCGCAAGTGCGCTCCAAACGTCTCTTTGTAGCTTTGTAGTTCAAGGTTCAAGCTGACCAGAGCAGACATAAAATCGATAAGAAAACGTGAAAGGGTTTGAAATTGCTTTGTGTCAACCAGCAAATTTGCTAATTCCATTTAAAAATTGCTTCCGAGCATTGCAATCACTCATTTCACGAATCTAAATAGTTTTAAATTAGTAATTTTTTTCAGCATTTTTCATACACAGACACATTTAGCTGGCATTTTAAAGTTTTGCCAAGTCACCATCAACTACAAGTTTCTGATGTGTTGTACTGCAGCCAGATGCGTAGCAAATCGTGAATCAGCCCCTGAAAGTCGGCCAATGTTTGTTTAGAAAGCGCCAGATTTGTTTACTCGATGTCTTTACTATTTTACAAGCAAACTCCAATGTACGGCTGTACCATCTGGATCAGTTCTTATCACCGCCAATGCGTCAAATCTCGTTAAGCAATGTAAGTAATTGCCCTCCATCCGTTCTGCTGTCTATCATCAATTGCTCGTCTTTTACTAATGTCGAACCGCACAACATCAACAACAACAACACAAAGTATTACGTTATCTATCGCTTCCAAGAACGTGAACCTTCACTCATCGCTGACTGAGAAGCCTTGCAAAAGGATGACCCTGTACGGTTGTTGTTATCGGCCGGCTCGTGGTAATTCCTTTTAACCGCAGGAAGTCGTCGCAATCCTGTCAATCACGGGTGTGATCGGCTGTGAAGTGCATTCACTGCACAGGCAATGCAGCAACACCGGAAGAGCCGTTCCGAACTGCCATCCGATAGTGCCATCGAAGGACGTGGCTCGGTTTTGTGCATTTACGAGATAAGTCGGGCGGCTCACGAGCTGTCGAGGTTAAAAAGTCAATCACGGTTGAGTTTAGCAGAGCGTCCAGCAGTACAGGAACAGTTGTGGTTGTTTTTGTTTTTGTTTGCTCCTACCCATGACACTCCACAAGCGCAACCGTACCATCCTCCGCATCCCATTATCAAGGCAACAGTAAAAAGCACCGTAGTTCTAGCACTCGTTCATTCAAGCGCACCAAAATCGCGATTTCACTCTTTGTTTGCCGTTGTTCCTTTGCGCCGCCGTCTCAAGTGGTTTGTAGCGGTCTGCGCACGTGTTCGTACGCTTCCTTCTATCTCTTTCTCTCACCATCGTGACTACTTTGTGAGGCACAGCGTTTGAAAGTGAATGCATAATGGTTGATACCTCCCTCGCGCCCTGTTTTCCCAGACCACAAATCCGGTGAGCCTCCCACCGATAAGCAGTGGACCTGTCTGCATGCCACACCAGCAGGCAGCTGCCGGTTGAGATTACTTGCTTGGCGGGTAGAACCGCGATCGTTCCGAGGAATGCGGGCGAACGAACTACAAATCAGCTGACATTCCAGTTTGAGCCGAAATCAACACCAGCGCCTGCCAGGGCTCGCGAGATTAAGAATTCTGAAGCCGCCTTTGTTCTTTTTTCTCTTGCGCGAGTCCAGCGTGCTTTGCTCATGGCCAAATTTGTGCATGACTGAGGGATTCGTGGATTGGTTGAGCAGTGTTCGGATATGAGCCATTGTAAAATGTCGCCTAGCACATGATTTATCATGGCTGTGTGCTGATGAATGGTGCTGAGATGAAGGTGGAACGTGATAAATTATTGCACGCATTTGCAATTTAAAACAACTAGTTTAACATTAATGATACAGGCTTTTACACACATCGCGCAGACAAAGTGGCACACAAAGCATCCGCTTTTAGTTTCACCATAGTCCAAGTTATCCAACATAATGCCAAACTGTTTGAAGCATTCCAGCGATGAAGTACTCAAATGAAGAACGCTTTCTATCCCACACGTAGACCGGATCTTGCCCCAAAAGTAAGTCTGCCAGCATTTATTATCCTTCGAAAACGCGCCTTTGCCCAGTCAACACCATAAAGACTTATTGGTTTCGCATTTAACGATTTTATCTTCTAAAAATACCCGTATCATCTCATACTCTACCACAGTATTCCTGCCTCCCGTGTGCAGAAAACAACCAGGAAAAGCGGAACCAAAAACGACCTGGTCTGGCGTAGTCATAAAACTTAATCCCTCCCTCCTTCCGCTTCTTCCTGCTGACATGGATGGACATGGACTGGATGATCATAAAGTTGGATGAATTTCCAACCGGACATCATATGGCAGTGCACATCTAGAGCTCCCACGAGGGCGCACGTTTAGTTCATTCAGGGGAACGGAGCAGCAGACGAAAAGGTTATTAATGCCGCGTGCCCTCTTCTCATAAAATTCGATCGAACGCCTAAATGGAACATGGGTCAGAAAAGTGGAAAAACTTTTGCCAATGCCAATTTGTCCATCATCCGACCTTTCGCAATATGTGAACTTCAAGCCACTCGTGGGCTCCGCAACCGCTTCGGTGTCGATTTATTGAGTTTGATCCTTCATTCCGACTTGTTCGTCAGTGGTGTGTGTAGTTTACACATTTATGGCCACACCTTCCCCATCCAGCAATGATCTGCTGCATATCAATTGTACGATTCGAAACTTAATTCCCGCCCGCAAGGTGTGCATGTCGTCGGTGGGTTTGGCGAAATTAGTTGATCATTTTTCAGACACGCCGTCCTGGGTCTGACAGATGCAGTGGTGCTACAAATCGCTTGCAATAGCGCATCCCCAACAAATACCCTTCATCCAGCTGCCAGTTCCATTCCAGTCTAATTGATCTCGCGAACCGCTGCTGGTTCGAGTTTCATACCATGTGAGCATCTTTTATTGCAGCTCGCCTTACCTTTGTGCTTCTCTGTCTTGCACTGACGTGCATTAGAAACTCACACCTTTACACACCGAAACTCTAACTGTACACGCAGTGATAAATGGGAGCACGAGATCTTTGTTTGAGCAAGGGTGAAGTAGGAATGCAAAGAGGGCACCATGGCACCAAGATGATGCGGGAAGTGGAAGCGAACGAAGCGATCATAATTACCTCTCGGCAAGCGTTAATGGTAAAATTGCTCGAAAATTGTTTCGCATGCACCGTACAATAGTGTACGCTGCAGTTCGTGCAGTGACCGCCCCTTGCGGAGAGGTTGGTTGTCTTGAAGAAAAAGCTCTCAAATAGGTTTTCAATCAAAAGCATACCATCAATCACTGACACGCAGTAGGGAAGCGTTGGCGCAACAGTATGGGGAAAATGGTGGAACTTAACTGCTTTATTAATTACAAACCGCAAGTACATTGACAGCTCGAACACAGCTAGAGTTCACTGATACCAATGTCACTGTTGATTTCATTATAAAGGCTATGCAATGTTTCTGAGAGATTTGGAAAAACAAAAATAAACTTTTATTAAATAATTCTCATGTCTTATTTGCTTCTAGCAAGCAATAACTGTACTGTTGAGCGACTTTTCTTTTCACTTTTAATTAGTATGCTTTGCTAAACAAGATACCCACGCAGACGTTTACTGGACTAGACAACACATTGCATAGGACCTAACAAAAAGCGACAAAGCATTCCGCTAAACTCCGCGCTAGATGCTTTGGTCTTGTGCATTGTTCATGTGTGCGTGTTTGTGTATGTACGATTGTGTGTAATCGCATATGGGCAATCTAGTTCTAAACAGCGATCAGGGCCTGACAGAGAAAAGGGATCCGACAGTTTGGCTGTGGGAGGGCGAATATCTTATGCGCACCGTCAATATCGAAGTATCGGCACAAGCAAACTGAAGCCTTCCTGAAGCTCGCAATATTGTGCTGGTAGCGAGGTATTGGTGCGTTGGCTGTGTGGTACACCCTCAACAAGCCCCGTTTCAAAACTTGATTCCCGTCGGCGAAACTGGTTCCTTAGGCTATGATTTCTGTTAAGGTAACACTGTTGAGGTTGGACCTGGCAATTAATACTTGCTAAGTGTGTGCTTTAGATTGCAACATCTCAAGAAGAATGCTCAAGAGTAAAGAAACGAAAACTACATAAAAAATCTGTTACCTATAACCAGAAAGACAAAATAACAAAACACTCTGTTTATGTACTGTAGAACTCATCCATCTGATCTGCTTTCAATCGCTTGAATAACACACTTCCTGGCCAATTGCCAGCACAGATCGTGCACCGCCAATATCAGCAGTCTCCAATTTATGGTAAACCACCATTTAAGTAGCTCTCGAACGTTGGGCGTACGATTTAACGAGAACCGCCCCACTCAACCTTCGCAAAGTAATCAATTTCTGCTCGACAGCGAACTTGACGCGATTTTGGTGCCAAAATAAACGCATCTCGATCTAAGTTATGCGATACTAACCCGTTGAAAGAGTGGCCCTGCATTGGAGAACACGGTTGTCTTGTAGTTTGTACAACGGTACTTAGCCAAACCTCGCTGTGGAGTGTGTGATAAAAATAGTTCCCACTCAGACTACACATGTTCATGGGCTAGACGAACCATCCTTACCATGTGCGGATGTTTTGGGATCCGATGATCCGGTAAACATTGCACCGAAGGCAAGCGTTGGATTCAATCTTGCTATGGAGGTAATGTTAAAGGAAATGAAAACATGCATACTGACCGCATCCAGCACTAGCTAAACACATGGGTGCATTTGGGCGGTGAATGCATGCAACGTCGCCCCGCATGGTAAGAGAATAAAATTGTTCGACATTTTAGTTTACATTCCGGTGGCAAATCACTGCCGGCTGGGAACGAAGCGGCGGCGTTGGCGGCGTGGTAATTGATATATTACGGATGGAGGAAAATTGGTTACGCTTTCCACACGTGGCATCGTGAGTTTTTGTTTTCATCTTCTGCTTCTTGCCGTAGATAAATATAGGCGTAGGACAAAAGAGTAAGGGCTAAGACATGCATGGACTGTGGCGTGTGGAGAAATTGAGCCCACCCGGCATGGTACGAGTGGTGATGATGATGCTGGGAGGCATGGATGCAGTTAAAAACAGCAACAAAAATTGCGTTGTAAACTTAGAAAAACCCTTTCAATCACCACAGTATTTATAGGGAAGTACAGCTTGGATCGCTGCCGTGGTACGTATATTAATGGGTACTGGGAAGCAATCAATATGTTTTTCACCAAGGGCTGTGAAATTATATGACCGCCAACGATGAAGTGAAAAGTGCCTGGATAGGTCTGTGTGTTTGTGTGTTTTTTTTCGAAGCGGTCGATGAAGAAATTATCTACAAACGTACAAATTATGCACTGTTTCGCTTCAAAACTAATTAAAATTGTTCTGCAAACAGGCGGCTCTGATGATCTCGACATCGATCAACATTTTGTGTAATTTAAAACACCTATGGATGGAGTTGAATTACCATTTTACTACACTGCCATTACTATTCCCTCGAACGTGTCTAGTAGCGAACCGCTTGAACCACCATCATCCGGTCAATGACGATCGTAGATCAAGTGCTGACACAAAGTAGTGACCGAAAGGCAAAGCAGCAAACCTAATCTCAACCGCCCACCAAAACAGCACACAAACATTCACATATGCTCAAGTGACGCGTGCATTCCTCCAAAAATGGGTTTCCATTCGGTTGGCAACTATATTTAGTTCGACGGGTGTGTTTGACGCGCCCGAACGCTACTCGTTCGACCTCAAACCTCACAAACTCGTGCTCGATCGATCGGTGTGACGCGCACGTTGTTGGTAAACAGTTTCCATTGTCTTCCGTCTTTTCCTTCGGGTCCTTTTTTTTTAAATTGTGTTGCTTTATCATGTCAGGGCCAAACTGGTTTGTTTTAGTTTGAGTGCCCGTGTGCCCACTTCAGTCACACTTCCTCGGGCGGAAAACCCATGCGAACAGCTATCCGTGTTCCTCTTCCGAATTCCACGTTGTGCAATTTCTAACATGATAGTGTGTGATTGAGCCAAGATCGGCTACGAGATCATGTGCATGTCGACAAACAAATTGGCAATGTTCTAGGCCAACGAGTAAAATTAACCGTTTCGTGCAATTTTCCGTACGAACCGTTTTTGTGTTAGTCTCGCTGCGTTTCATTTCACGTTGCTAAAATTAGAATAATTTCACATAGCTTCGAAGTACATCGTATGTGTATTTATGTGTGTTTTAACGGATTCGAACAAATTTTGAATCAATTTCTGGTTCGGTACTAGCACAATTTATAAGCCGTAACTGTAACATAAGCAAAAAAAGGTCTCATCGTTTCTGTTGTAAGTACGCATAATTAGAAGAAGCGAAAACAATGATATTCCGTCAGTTCTACGACTCTTATTGCTGACGTGTAAATAACAACAACGGTTGTAAAAGTAATCTTCAAAGGTTTTATGCCTCTTTCTTTTACAGTTCTTTTTTTTAGTAAGGTTTCGATGTATTGCCAAAGCACAAAACCCGGCAAAAAGCACTAAGCCCGATGCCTGTCAGGGTTGTACCATCTGAAGGATTTACCTTCCTGCTTACGTGGGTTGATGAAAAATTCAAAAGTCGTTACACCTTTGCCAAATATTCGGCTCAATGCGGCGGGAGGAAACGAGTGGGAGATTTTCACTTTCATCCTAACGTAATCACCGGAATCCCCATCACGACCGAGCAAAAGGAAGACGAAGCCCTGGTAGAAGCACCAGACGGAGACGTATTTGAATGCCAATATCGTGGCTCACGTCGTTTTCCATTTTCACCCACCCACCCATACAATACACCTGTCCGTCTACGCTCGACTCGCCTCGTTGATGGTGTTTTTTGGGCAAAGCTGTTTGTTTATTCTGTTTATGCCAATATCTTGCCTCTTCACCCGGCAATGAAAGGAGATACTGTAGGGGCATGCCATGCTCAATGAGCTTCGGTCGAGATCGGTTTCGTGTGTGAACCGCGCCAAAGCCCATATCGGAATTTAAGGCACGTTTTTTGACGCGTCGCAGGACGTAAAATTCTGATACTGTGCTAACCGCCGAATTAGTCGCAACCTTCCCCGTAGAGGGGCAAAGCAGATGAGCACAAACGGGAATGAACGTAGGACAACCGTGCATACCAATCAGATGGGAAGCTGGGAGGCGAATTTTAATATAATGGGAAGCTATTTAGCACAGAGACGAGACGAGTCGTTTAGAGTCGGTGAGAAATGAGCTACTCCCAAGAACAATGAAATAGTGAGGTGTAAACATATTGGGACGCGCATTTTTTCTCCGCTTTGTGCGCTCCGCAAATTATGCAACGTTCGTGAACTGTGTATGAGATACCTCCGCTATCGCGAAAGTAACGTAACGGCGGTTTTTGTGTGTGTCATCTTTTTTTTTGACGTCAATGAAGGTTTTAATTATTGAACACAAAAAGTGCCTAACCTCTAGTAAAGCTCTAATGTGCGGAGTAAGCGGGTCAGGTAGATCGTACTCCACTGCGCTCTTACATAACACAAGCGTAGAACTTCATGGCTTCAAAGATAAATCTGCCTACCGACAACAAACTGCCATTTTTTCTCCAAATGTCTTGCAAAGCATGTTCACACGTGCGGCTAAACTGGCATCTTGATGCAATCCGCACCGAAGTCCCACACCGAAAACGTGACGAAACGACCACGATGCCCGGGCAATAAGTGTCATAAGCCTCGCACACCCCACCAATGGAGCCACCGTTCCAGCTGTTGCAGTTGCATTAGCGAATGCTACAATGTACTGCTGCTGCGGAGGACGGCTTCTTAAGACACTAACTCACATCAATTCGCGGTGGAAAAGCCTCACATTTGACTCATAATCTTTCCCCCGGTGCAATAATGGAGAGGCGGCACGTGATTGGCGTACAGACGTATGTACCGCTGCACTGCAGAAGTAATTAATGTCTTCCGGTAGGCTTCTCTGCATGTGTGTGTGAGTGTGTGTGTGAGGAGGCTCCTCTAATCTTTTTTCCAAATATGGTAGGCTATCTTCTGTAATGGATGTGCTTCTGCTCGTCATGTGTCTTGTCAAACCCACGGCAGTTTCTTCCAACACACCCAGAAAGCGCAACGACCTGGGAGGAGGTGTATCAAATTTCACACACACCTTTAAGAAGGTGTAAACGTGCACTCCAACCTCAAACCAGCTGTTGCTTGGTAGCCAGTGTAGACGGACTGGATTGCAAACTTAGTCGGCTGTAGCGTCGCCGGACGAGGAACCCGTGGGAGGATCGTGCGTGGCCCGCACGATGTCGTAAAGTATGATTACTTAATTTAATTAACATCCATTGAAAAACGGGCACTGGCCTGGCAGCGGCAACCTGCGGCAGGGTAGTGGGGGCGGGGTGACTGGTGAGTTAAGGCGAGACAATATTTCAGCCTTGCAGGACGACAGCAACCCAGGTGGTTTTCGGTTCTGGTTCTCGATCTGGATTGCGACGTACGCGGATTGTAATCGTGTGCGTAGGAACGGACCCACTCCCGTTCTTGCGTTACGGCGTTGCTTGGGAAATCTCAGCGCACGCAAAGCATTGCCTCTTAAAGGCAGCCAAACGCTAGAAGCACAGTGCTCACACAAAATGGTCCGGTTATGCATTGCGTGGTAAGACGAGAGCACCAACTTCCACACCAAAGCACCCCGGTATGAATTTGACGAGCAACTGTCAAGGGCAATATTCTTAAACATGAGTAAGCAAAGGGTTTTAAGCGGCCCCGGTGATCCCAAGCCATAAAAGGCAGCGAATGAACCTTTATTTTTCATTCCCTGAAAAACAAAATGTTTTCAAGAATAAATTTGAATAATTTCTCAAATTTCAATGCTCCGTTCAAGGCTCCCAGAGGTTTCGACCTCTCTACAGGAAGCAAACCCAACCAGGTAAGACGTGATGAGTGTTTAAATTGAAAGCACCACCTCTGCTCGACCAGCGATCCCAAAAGTTCGTTAAAAGGTTGCTCATCAAGATGATTAATTTAAACCTCACATACTTTGACCAACGAAAGATAAGCAATCCACTTCGGATGGTCATTAAATGTTAACCATCAGTAGCCACGGAAACTGAGAATCTCACTATTTTGGATATGTTTGTTTTACCTTTTCTTTCGTACATATACATGTTCTAAATACAACATTTCCTAATTGAACGCCCTGGTGTGTTGAACCACCTTACAATATATCCTCGACAAAGGGAGTGTATCGTTCTGTTCACGATGTTTTTCCACTTTCACTCTCCACGATGTCTATTACGAAAGATCGCGCCTTGTTCAACATCTGACGCAACCACACACCTCCCGTGTGTGACGCACGGTAACGGTCTATTGCCGACAATTTGGGCACTGCAGCTGGTGTGATGATGTTATGATAATTCTAATTAACACCACGCACCGAGCACACACGAAACTTGGCACGAGAAACGAGAGCTTACCTCACCACATACCCTCACTGCATCTTTGTTTGGTATCCACAAAAAAGGTGAACGAACTGTCACACCGTCTCCTCGCCTCATTCATCATGCTCCCTCAACGAAGAACCCAAATTTTAGCGGTCCCTAGTACATGACAAAACTAGCCGGTATGGATAGCATACCTCCGGCCGGCTGACAGTGGAAAGGAAATGAGTAATTACACTACGTAGCAAATGGACCGAACCGTGCTGCCGCATGTGAACTTGACTGACTAAGACCGGGGTAGAGTAAACTGCAGAACCAGCACTCTGAGCAACGACAAGCTGCCTGAACATAACGAGACGGAACGTAAACTAAATTTATCCTATCGAGCGATCGCACAGCGATCATCGTGACTCATTGCATGCTTAAAACATGATCTCTTTACTCTTCTACTCGACAGTTCGTTGCCGATGGAAGAGCATTGGTGGCTTCTTCCGTAACATGATGCTTCCCGGTGTGATCGTCTTTGGAATCCGGAAAAATGTATCTGCCCCGAGGGAGCTTTCCGTTTCTTTGTCACATCTTCAATTAGTGGATACAGTTTTGATTGAAATGCTTGTTCTGTCTCCTATTTTGTGTCCACAATGGTTGACAATTCGGTGTAGACAGGCTGCTGTTCCGTGTAAATGTTTGCCTATCCATCTTGGTTTTTGATGTCAGTCAGTTGCAACAGTTTCGAGCTGTGAGGCAACCCCCATCTAGGAAATGCCAAAACGCTAGTTTTAGTTGATTCGAAACAATCCAGAAAACTTCATGTAATGTCTCGAGTCGAAGTTTTTGTGTTTGGTTGCCGGAATGATAAATGCTTCAAAGCGCAATCAATGCTTCCTACTCATGTCCGTTTCAGATGCGTCTGTGTAAAACATGAAGTTTTGGACGGTGTTTGGTGTGTAGCTCATATCTTATCTGTACCATTATGTCCATTCGGTTGGATACCACTTGTCGATGACTTGTTCCAGTCAATAACTCACGGTCTACCTTTTGATGGCTATCGTACTGATGGAGCAAAACTGGAAACAGCTCCCTGTTTTGCTTGGAACTTTTCAAGTAGTCCACATCTTCGAGCTGAAATTGACCAGTGGGATGTAACTATTTCACGGCAATCTGTGTTGGAGTTGCCCGCAGGACATCTATGAGGAATAATTTATCTTCGCTCGGTTCGTTTTTTCCTCCCAGCTACAACACTGCTTGCAGCAGATTAATTAAGACTGCACGAATAATTAAACCACAACAAAGAAAGAAGTATTAAACGAGTCGGGTGTAGAAACACTTCGTCTGGCTGTTTCTCTCTCCAACTGCACTTTGCATGTCACCGTCCTACGCACCAATCGGCTCCATTGAGGCATACCCATGCGGGCAGTGTTAGCTGTTGGGCTAGCGCAATCATAATATGTAAATTAAGAAACAGAGCGCATACGAAGCTCCGAGCATTGGCTGCAGATAAGTTTCGGTTCGGCAAATTGGCAGCTACGGACTTGGATAGAGCGCATGGTCAGTTGTATCTGAAGGTAGATATTGTAACAAAGTAACAGCATAAGCTGAGAGAGGTTGATAAGTACTGTCAGTTAGTAGATTAACATTCTAGCCACACGGGCTTTCGCTCACAAAGCACTCCCGGAGATCGTTATCGAGATAAGAAACATACTTTCTTCTGTTTTTGCTCGTAAGCGATGCTATCTCATGAAGACAGCGATAGGTTTTAATAGAATTAGCCTGTTCTACCATATCTCAGTTAACCCTATAACTATCTTGCTCTACAATATCACTTATGTCAACATACAACAAACTGGGTCGTAACCATTCGGCTCTAAAAAACACTCTTTTTCTTAATCTCCTCAAAAATTACACATTCAGCAGCAACCATGCTTATGGGTAGCCCTTTTTTCGATTTCGATATCCTTAACAAGCAAAAACTCAGCGATACGAATGGGCGATGGGCTGATAGAAATGGTAGCTTTCTACATCGTTTTGATCGGAAACCATCGAAAATGTCACAATCGGCACGTCCTTTCTGTTAACGACTTCGACACTGCACGGAACCCACGTCACGTCCACTTCGAGCGGCCTTCCGTTTTGTGTCTGTCGTTAACAGTACCAAAAAATCAACGAAACAAAAAAAGCTCCAATCTCGATCCCAAAAGCTTCATTGTGCGCTTGTCCCTTCGCTTTACGTCTCACATACTGTTATGGCAATGTTGTAAATTTATTATCATATATACACTCGTTCCATTTCATAATTTACCACAGTTGCTTTCGGTAGTTGGTGCTTCAGCTTTGCTTTAGCAATGCTCTCTATCGCCAGTACCAAGGCATGGGGAATAAGTTCAGAATGGTAGAAGACAGCACCGCTGAGGGTGTGCAATAATCCGAGCAATTGGATTTCTTTACAACACATCCTTTTATGCTTTCTTCGCCGGGTAATATCTCGAATCGAATCTGAATGCTCTGCCTCTCTCTCAAGTAGATATGTTGCTTCCATTACCCTCCAGCGCGCGGTGAGTTGATGCTCAATTACACTTAATCCAATCAGCGGCTAAACGAGCAGCAACTACCTTCCACTACCACGGTGGCGGAGCAGATCAATTGCGAGGTTTTTGCTTTTCCGAAACTGCAAGAAGCTTATCATTGAGGTGGCTTATCGATTGCTGCAACATGTGAATTTATGGACTGCGTTAAGCACGCGAAAGATAGAAATGAGTGAATCTATTCTTCAACAGAAAAATGATAACATATTGAGAAACTTAGGCATTTCATACGAAAACGGATAATTACAATTCTTGGAGAATGAATAAAACAGATGTTAGGAATTCCGTTTCGCCGTTTCATGATGATCAAAATTAAGCAAAATCAAATTATACCGAAATTTGTATCTGTGCCTTCTAATTGGGCCTTTTTAGCGTCAAGAGCCTTCCACATTACGACCATTTTCAAAGCGTTTTTGTTTTCGCGTGCCATTGATTGCATGACCTTGACAGACAGCACCCCTCTAACGCTCAACACTAGGCGGCGGAAACCAATTTGCGAAAAACTGGTCTACATTTCGGTGCGCTCGCGGTTAGAGCCTTTTTCCTTGGGCGGTGGAAAACGTGCACAGTTTCGGATTTCATTAATATTTTACCTTGAAAATGACCCATTCCCTCGACACGTTCACCCTGTGCTTGGTGGAAATCGAATCAGATCTCGCGTGGACCCGCAAGGGAAAGCAAATCCTTCAACCATTCGGCATTTAATTAAACGCCTCCATAAACCCGCCTCCAATGTTCAATTTCGGAAGGCTCAAGCATTGGCGTTTTACTCCATGCATGGTTGAGGGAAAATTCAAAAGGAAAAAAATCATAAGACCTTCACCGAGACCGATTCATGTGCGTTTTGTTAGCATTTTGGGGATGGAAAAAAGAAAAACGCACATACACCTAAATACATACGCTCCTCCTGAAGACTGGCGAATTGTAGCAAACGCACACAGAGCTCAAGCCGAGGTTTGAGACGAAAGGGAAAACAAATAAAACAGCAAACGAAACCATTATCAAACGCGCAGTGAAATCACGTCCGAATCCGCCCCACACTTCCCGGAAAGTCGACGGAAAAGGTGGAGAAAAAAGTGCGTCTGTGAAAAAACGGCGTGGCGTGAACAGTCTTTCGCTTCGGACTAGCAGTCGGTCTCGTCTCACTCATCAAATTCACTTTCGTTCATGGTGCGTGGAAAGTATGAAAACGTATGCCCAGGCGGAAGAAGGTACGGGAGTTTCGTCTGAAAGTATCTCACTTCTTGCCAGCGTAGAGCAGAAAAAACAACGACGCTCGATAGTACTATTATCGACAAAAACCGCCACCACGACCACCAACGGAAGAGACTAAAAAACGCGCATAGACAGGCTCCCAAGTGACTGCCGTTGCTTGCGGGGTGGTTTTTTTTCTCGTCGTATTTCAACCATGGTGGTTTCTTCACGTAAAAAAAGTTGTCTTTTTCTTTAAAAAAAACCATAAGTGAGCACGAGTGAGAACGAACAAAACATTTTGCACGAAGGAAAGAAAACAAACGCCGGCAGAGTGTGCTCTACAAACATCAATTCAAAAATAAAAGCAAGGCAATCCTACAGTGACAGGTGTTAGGGGCCAACGAATGAATGAAACGGAAGACAGCGAGGCGCTGCTGTCTTGCCGTCCTGGTTTTTCTCCACTTCTAAGGAGGGAATTGTTTTGAAACTTTAAAAATCCTTAAAACATAAAACTGGTGGTTATGTGTGTGTACATTTGTATGTTTTCCTGGCTGTCAGAGGGAAATGGGCATGGTGCTTTTGTGTTTTACGATTGCGGAGCCGATCATTGCAATGGACTCACGAGAAAGAGTGACGTGATTGTTAATGAAAATACGCTATCTGAGAATGTGCGTCATACGAAGCATCTGTATGAAGCATCTCCGCGTTAAATCTTTCCAAATAGTTTAACGTGTCACCAAAGTGTTGGCCTGTTTTATTATCAAAAACATTAAGTTATTAAAATTCCACTACCATTTACGTGGCCTGGCTTTTGGGCCTTCCTTTCACGCGGGTGACCCAGACATCCGAGAGCGTCCTTTTTACGCCTCGTTTGAGGCCATTTCCGCGAATGGTATCCGGCGTGTTTTATTTATTTTTTGCAATTTTATTTTCGGCTCCAACACAGGCCGTTTTGTTTATCGGTGGTGTTTCGTTGCTTGCGATACTACGAAATTGCAGCGTTGTTGCACTGGCTATCCCACCACGCCCTCCCGACCTTTCCAAGCTATCGTTGCACTTTCCGTCCGTTCGAGTGGAACCGTTTTTAACTCCCCTTCACGAGCACTACCCAAAATTTGCCGGGGCGCGATGTCAATCCATGCTGCTGTGACCATCGATTCCAGCCCGAACGAAATCGATACGACAGCTTGCGAGCGAAAAGAAGGTCGCACAGTGAGGTGGTTACGAGGCCGAGGGTTACGGCAACGAAAAATCGCCCTCACAGAAATCGTGCCGAGGACGCAGGCCGTCAGCGACTCTCACGATGATGCGTCAAGTTGAGGGCGATGCATAAGCAAGATGAACATGCTGTTTTGCAAGGTATGTCCCACTTAGCTGGCAACACTTGGCAATACAGAATCCACCATCGATGGTGAGTCAGCGGCCATCGGGTGTCAATTAGTGAGAAGTTGTCGTACAACAGCATCATGAGTCAATCAATGTTGTTCAAGCTCCCGTTAGATGTTTACCACCAATGATCACTGATTCATAAATCGGTTAGTGTTTGTGCATGCCATTCCCTCGCACGAAGAGGACTTTGAACTTTTTTGTTTGCAGGAAACTGTAATCTCACAACTGCTGCGTGTAGTACTATATTCGATCTGGATAGATGCTTGTTACCGACCCGAACCAAAACAACAACCTTTGCGTCCGAAAGCACTAATACACGTTACATCTTGCATAAAGAGCGAGCGAAACGTCACCGCGTGCGTCCGCTGGTGCGTGTAACATTGAAAACCTATTTTTGGCAACATCGTCGTCACCGCCCGGCTGCTTTCTGTGTCCTAGGCGCGAGCTAGGAAGCGGACGGACTATTTTTACTGCCCCTCACGGGTGTCTCCTTGGTCAAAAGTGATCGAGATTGGTAGCAAATCCGTCCCCATCACCTCGAGAGGATGTGATCTTTCGATCTGTCGATGATGTGGGTTTTCTAAGAAGGTGTAAAGAGAGAACCACTCTTGGAAAGTGTTGAAGAACTTCCTAATTTTCACCCGTATTGCAGCATGTGGAGTAGCATCGGGTGATATTTCATGCTTACAAAACATCTTGCCCACACATCGTGTTCCCAGCTGGTCTGATTCATTACCTCAGCTAGAAGCTGATAATTGAATGTGCTAACAGCTGCAAACAGGCAGCGTGCGGGAATGTGGTGCACGATCCGGCAAGAAGACACCATAATTGAGGACAGAACCGTGCTACAATCAGTGCGTAATTGGTGCTAATTTTCTAATGCATCGTACACCAGGGAATCGTTTCCGTCGATAATGATTTAACGGTGGTGTTGACCCACTGCACCGAGCCCGGAATGATAGGTTAGGGACGTCTGGCAAAAACTCAATACAACACACAATCAACTCCACAACCGGGTGTATGAGGCTGTCGTAGGATAATTTTAGATCAAACTATTTATAAATCTCGGTGATTCTTTTATGTCTGGTGATTTCCTTGCGTTAAAATTGCATCACTCGTCAACGCGACGGCCTTGGCCCCAGTGTATTTAGGACGCGGAAAGATTACGATATGCATCCGCGCCCCAAACCTCGCCCAACAAGCGCTGGGCACTGTTAGGTCCGGGAGGTAAATTAGTTTGGATCTAGTCCAACAAACCACACAGCTGATGAAGGGATGTGTTTGTGTGGCCTTACTGCGTGATTTAAGTTTACGCTTAGCTTACCATTTCCGGTGCGAATTTTATCGCTAATCACTTAGAATGCACTTTACGGTTTATTTCCAATGCTTGATTCATCCGCTCGTGCTCTTCGAGTTCTCGATAAATGTCAACCGGTAGAATTCGAAGCGTTTTTAATTGGTTTCAAGCAGAAGCTAAATGGCAGCTAATTTATACAATAATCGGAATTCTTTTGCCCGGCGAAGGCAGAAAAGGTAAAACTAATCAGAAGTTCAGCACAAAACGTAAAAAAACAGGATCTTTTATGGATATCTCCAGTTTGCTGCTCCCGTTGAAAGGGTCGAACGCTTTATAAAGAGGTGACACCGTCCTGGATTTGGCTCGGGATACTGAGCAACCCTGCGAGCAGGATTTCTGAGCGTCTCGTGTTCACGTCCATCTTCCAAGATGCAATTCCAGGCTTAACGTTCATGGTTGCTCCGTCCAAGGTAATATGAGTGCACTCGTTTCTCACACAGCGTTGGAGGTAACGGCTTCTTTTGCAATGGAAGGACCGAGGGCTATCTACCATCCCGATGGATACGAAGACATGGTGCGTTTGTGTGTGAGTGATACAACGACATCCATTTTGTTATCGAACCAGTGTGGAAGTTCCCCTTTTGCTAGAGGAAGTAGTTCAGGGACAGCGTTCTGGCTGTACACGAGTCAGGTACGAGGGCCGTCCAATGCACCTAGTACTCGGCCATTGCGTGAAGTGAGTTATCGATCGAATCTTGGAGCTCATCAGTCGTTCTCCCTGTGGGTGTCGTACTGATAGACAAGACTCAGTGCCATACCAAAACCAGTCCAGCGACCCAATTACCTTTCGGGCTTATTCTTGCACCATATTCTATCTTGCCTTGAGGATGTTTGGTCGTTTGATGTCGCTTTTCATTCCAAGAGCTGTTAGGGCACCGTTCGTACTTGGTAACATTATTGATTTCTACGCAATCATTGCCAGAGATAACCTTATTTCTGCTATTTGTCACCCTTCCGTGAGGGGTTTTTACTGCCCTTTGTCACACTAAGGGCGTTGTATACACACACACACACACACACACACACACACAATCTCAAATCAAAGCATTTGTTGGTGATAGATTAGATTTCACTTCACCGCCCATAGCCGATCGTGAACAGAGGGATGCTGCGGGAAGATCCCGTCCTGGGGCTGCTACATCATGCTACATCAAAAGGCATAACATGCTCGAGCCTCGGGCAATATAACTGTACAAACTGCCCGCATCGGAACCGGACCGGAATGGCTTGGAGAAGGCAAAGGAAGAAAGTAAACACAAAACAACCCACCTAACAACCGGGACCCAGTTGGTCAACGTATCCCATCTTTGCCTTCACAGTACGCGGGATATTGAAAGCCTGTGAAAGTAAAAATGCTCCCTCGAACTCACACAAACGCACGCACCCATTTTCAGCGTCCACGACCATAACCATGGCCCTGAGAGCACGGCTACATATGGTAGGACAGTGTAGAACCAGCAGAAGCGAAACTTGATCTCGCGAGAAGGCACACGGAAGAGGGTGGATGGGCTGCACTGATACAACGACTACGCTAACAAGACTTGGAACAGAACTTGAAAAACGAGTTGCTGCACTCTATGAATATCTCGGGGTGCGCGTTGTACACCTCCAGCCCGGTTTGTTGGGGTGGGATGAGGGTAGGTGTAGTTGTTTCTCTTAGTTTTTCTGTGTTTGCTTAGGTCTTTGACGACGCCAGCGAAAAGGTGCGTCTGGGAATGCTGCACGGTGGTGTGAATGATGTCCCGATTCCACTGCACTTAAAGACACACCTGGAAGATGTAAAAAAGCGCGTCTTTCAAGTTGAAACTTAGCAATGCAGCCGAGCGTTTCTGAAGAGCTTGAGTGTTGAAAGGGGTTTAGTGAAGAGGCCGGGCTGATCACTGCGCCGGATACAAGAGCAAAGCAGATTATCCCAAGAGGATTTTGAAATGACTTTAATAAATGGTCTTAAACATGAAACTGCATCTTCTCCAACAGCAATATTGAAGCAATAACATATTTTATACACCAATCAAGTGATCGCTTCATTAAACCATTCCCAGTGTGTGTTTGTGTGTGTGTGTGAGAATGTTTTTTTCCCCTTCCCAAGTTAACATGCGTTTAATTATATACATATTTTCTCCACTATTAGCAGCAGGCAACTAATATCCACTAAATTTTCCCCTCAACTCACCACGGGGCACAAAGCAGCCGGCCAACTTTCGCGTAACCTTTTCTCCCTACTTGCCCCATACGTTACACAGCGAACGCGTGATTTCCTTATCCGTTTCGCACCGAAAATCCCTTTCATTAGCGTGGCCATTGATCGGTGTGATCGGGGGAAGCTTTTTTTTAGGTGATTGGCCACTTCTTTGTGCGAGCATGCGCGTGAAGTTGTCGGAACTATGAGAGGCTTATGGACGGAGTGCGATGCTTTCGGTGAAGGTGAAACCAATCCCGAAAGGCTAACGCTCTTATCAATCAACGGCATCGTAAAGCACACAAACGGTGAAAACACACAGACGATGGCACCTTCCTTCCTATATTTGTTATCAATCCCTCACCGCAGTGTATGTGCGTTATCGAAAGTGCTAATTAGCGCTGGACCGTGAACCGAACGCAACTTTCCTATCTCAAACGACACATCCATTTGCACTTAGCATGCATACACTTACACACACACACACTCATGGAGCGATTGTCCTTCATTGAGAACGATAAACTCGGCAGAGGCGGCGTGCATCCTTGCTCGAGTTTCATCATCGTATTGCCCATGTTAATAATTCGCACAAGTGTTTGACGCTGCCAATCATTCTCAATTAAGTCGCCGGGCGCCATCTTCCCAGTCGGGAGTCCAAAAACTCCCGCGACTGTCTCAGGGTGATCAGAGTCGTCCGTTCTACGCAACGGGCACGCCCTATCGTACTCCTCATAGGTCCAAGAACGTATGGAAAGATTGCCTGACAGAAGTCTCATCTTCCACACGCTCATGATGACGGTTCTTTCGAAGTGGCAAAGGTCTATTCCCGTGCTCCCATCATCGTGCTTATGCTGGAGATGATAGTGGAGACGGCAGCGGGATGAAAAAAGGTCACTACAAAACGCTACACAAAATGACCACTGCACTATTTCACTCCGTTGAATATTGGCTGAAAAAGAATCGTCCGCGTCTGATGGTCCATTGTTATTTAATGGTCTAACCGGTTCTGGACGAAGCAGCGAAAGAGATGCAAGAAAGAGATCATTAACCTTAGAAGGGGAATAGGGACTGTAGCAATCGGTACACCCGACATTGGTAGCTCCGGCACCGAAGTCTTAAAAAGTTGTTCGTTAAACATTTGATCAACTCTATACAAACCAAGATTTCTTTGTGAAGAATCGGTGCATGAATGTCTGGAATATTCGTTCATAGATTTTGGACCCTTTTAAGTCTATAACACTAATGTGCTGATTGATTTTGTTTTGTAAAGTAATTGATTAGACAACAGCTTGCTAATAATCAAGACACATAAAATCACAATCTACCGAATGATTTAATGCATGTTTCGATTCTCAATACACATTTCATTCAGGCAGACATCTTTTCCGGTTTGCATGATGATTCATCCAGCCTCCATCCTGTTTCTTTCTCACCCTTATTTACCCACGACTTCTTGTGACCTTCGCACGGGCGGTTGGCCTGCTGTTGGTGGATTTTGCTGCTGACTGTGCTGCTTCGACTTGAACGTTTACCGTGAGCGAATAAAAGTACCAACCAGAGAGACACAGACACAGAGAAGTTAGGTGAGCTTTCTGTGACTGATTGTGTTATTAAAAGTTTAATTTCATTTCTTTTGCGTTCGAGTGCCCTCTGGCCCCGTCTGCCATTCCCGTTCCTCCATTTTGGATAGTACTTAACGCATAAAGTTGTGGGCGGTGAGTTCAATGATTCGAGTGTTGGAATGGAATGGTACAAGATTCAATTAAGTTACCTCCCTTCCTAGGAAAGCCAATGCCAATAACGCAACACTAGGCCAAATACCTTGCGTTGTGTACCTATTTACTTGGATCGATTACATGGCGAGTGGAAGGAATTCGATTCGTACACAATGCCACAGGTTTCTCTGTGAGTAGTATCTCCAATTCTGAACTACCGACAAAGCATGTAATTTCCCTATGCTGAGGAGTAAACTCTGCATTTTGATTGGATTGGCAGTACTTGTATTGGTTACCGTACGCACAGAATTCTCACAACATGAACAAATCGACAAATAATCCATTTTTATGCGTCACCGTCCGTACTTGCAAACAGTTTTTGTGAATGAATCCTGGCGCATTTGTTCACGAGCCCGCCAAATACGCAAGAGTTCGTTTTACTACGCAAATGTAACGAAACATAGCTATGCATACTGTCGGGACGCGATTTCCCATGCTAAACATAGCCGCACATAAGCCCTTCCAAAATTTTGATTTTCTTCGTCACTGGATGTCCTACCCATGGGCCAATAGTCAACGTCACGTTAGAAAGTCACTGGTGGCAATATTGACTTCACAAAACCCTGACCTGCTTGCTTTTCTGTATCGCTTTATTGTTCGCTGTGCATCTCCTTGAACTGAGACTGCTGATTATCCATAAGCCGTTGCAAATCTTGTAGAAAGTCTCACACACCTCATGCCATCCCCGTCTTCACCCTTCTGCCTTTATCAACATCGGGAAAGTTTCATTGTTTATCCTTCATCCGAAGCCTCGTATATCCTTACCCTCCGGTCCCCTTTCTGGGAGCGTCCCTTCGAGTGAAAGTGGACTTCATTTAATCTTCGGTCAACATGGCCATTCCCCGGTTTCGGTCTCGCTCCTTTGCTTGTGATTGTTTTGCAAAAAAAAAGAGTAAATTTAGATTAGACTTACATCATGGCGGGCCCATGTTGACATACGAGACTCACTCTCTTCAGACTACGTTGTGGCGTCGCAATAGAAGACATCGACACGCACATCATCATCACCCTGAGGGATGGGTTCGAAAGGTGTTTGCTTAAAATTTCTTTTATAGATCCGCTTTAGCTAGAAGACGGGCGGGTTGTTGGTTTTTCGTTTTTATTGTAGCTCCACCTAACCATCCACAACCCAGATGCCTCTTCCTTGGGCAAAGAAGCGACAAATGAAGCTATTAAGTGATTTAGAGGCAAAAAAACCCAACAGCCCTCGGGGCGGAGGTCGAGGGCCTTGGTTTGTAAATGGGATTAAGTGCGTCAGTTAATGTTACGAGCGTCGGTGCGCTTGTTATTGCAAGAAGGTCTGAAGAAACAAATTTCAAACAGTTACGAATACATCATTAGAGTGTTTTTTTGTTGATGTATAAAAAAACGATTACCTTAACTACCTATGAAGAAAACAATATTAATAACAAACAAACACGTCACAAGCATGAATGTATAGAAATCAACATGCTTAAAAAACGATTTTAATTAATTTCAATTGATTCAAACTCATAATTTGATGTTCATTTGGGAAACTTCTTAGCATGATAATGTTTTACCATAATTGTCTCGCTATTTTTTTTACGGATTTCATCACTCATACTTTCATAACATTTCCCATATGACCCAGCGTGTTGCACCATCCCAATTATGACCTCAGCCACGCTCCGCCAAATTGTTTAAATTTCTTACCATTCGACACAATTCCGCCACCAACCTTACTACTGCGGATGATCTAATTTTAATGAGCGCTCATCAACCCATCGACACAATTGTCAGGCACAATTTCATCATTTGCAGCCCCACAGCGTCCAATAAAAAACGGTGAGTTTAGACAAAGTCTTCGGGCGATGGCGAAAACAAGCAGGCCACAGGGAAGGCTCGGTCAGCAAAAACTCCAAACGCCCAGCGGTGACCATTGGCGTGGAGCTGCAACGAGGAAGAGACACGTGCGCCTATTGGCAAAGGGGCACACCATTAAAGCCAAGTGCAAAGCAAGTGAAATCGTGGACCGTCTGTTTTCCGCTGCGTTACATCTTATGGACAACGCTGTGGGACAAGGCGAAGGGAAGGTGTTGCAAAAATTATTATTGTCAGTCACCACATAACCGAAGGCGCTTTGAGGGGTGATGTGAAGGGAAGCGGGGAATAGTGTGTATACTTTCGTAAATCTAAGACACTCGCGCACACACACCAAACGCGCTAGCGGCGCTGTAAGCGTTTTTCGGATCGGTTTTTTATTTTCGCAAAAGAGACCCCTCCTCCTTTGGAGCCCAAATACCTCGTCGCAGTGGCTTCTTCCTATACACGGGTGGGTAGTGAAGCGCAAAAATAAGGTCGCGGTTGTTTCGAAGGTAAAAGAAAACAAATGAACGAAAAAACCTTAACGCATCTCCGCAAATATCCAGTCGAGGAAATTGTTCAGTCGGGTGTTGGTAATTCATATGTGAACACTACCACCCATCTCCCAACGCCCGGCATGTGCTGAAATTTTCCCAAACCTTCGTACCACCCTCACGATGCTTTTTAATGGGCAGTTTTCGGGTCGGGTCCGCTGTTGCGCTGGCTACTGTGTAGAGCGAAGATGCCTCCGACGCTCGTGAGCCGTGAGAATTCGTGAGCCGTATGCGCGTGAGCCATTGCACGGATGGTCGGCACGGAGGGTGGTAACGAGTGTTCACGCTTGTTAGGATTTGGAGCAAACACCTCATTTACGGCTTTATCTCGTACCGGTACTGGCGGTGGTGAATGGACGTCCATCAACCATGGGATGTAAGCATCGATAAGTGGTGGTGTTGCCAAAGGAAAAACGTACGCTTTTCATGCCCATAATCAGGTGCATTCGGTCGAAACTGCACATGATTGAGAAGTGTATGCAGTTTCCCCTTTTACTAGCTGTGTGTCAGTAAATGAAGTGGGAAAATGTAAGCTTGATTTTTCCAACCTTGCCGCCTTCAAATAGCCTCACGATTTTATTGGCGAGAATAGCCAAAGTGTTGTTGTTTTTCGTTCCACGCATGTACGTAACCATTGCGTCATCTTTGTTGCAAAATATACCGCCAAATCAACAGGTTGGTGAGCGCTGAGTTCAATAAATCAATAATGTTTTAATTTTAACACAGTTTTGTTAAATAATATTATTTTGAACTACACTCAAGTTCCCTGATTGAAAGTTTCTTACTGTTCCATTATCATCGTTATTACTTCTCTATCTTTCTACATTTGTTTTTTAACGATTCATTAACTCTAAAATTTAATTTTTCTGTCACTTTATTTAACGTTTTCTTTCCCACAGAAAAGGTCCATTACTGTCGAACGATACCTTAAAGACTCGTTAACAGCAAAGCAGCTTCAACGAGCTGTGATTAATGTCAGGAAACGCATCAACAACCAACCCTGCATGGTGCGACAAAAAAGCGATTCCGTCTTAATAAGGAAACACCTTTCCTTTGGCTGCGAAAACCCGAAGGACGCGATCTTTGTACATTTCACTAATTGTGGACAAATTGAGGCACACCATACACGCCAAGTCTCAGTCATCTTGTTGTCGCTGCCTTCCAGCTTTCAATTTAGTTGCTTAGTGCGCGGCATAATTTATCACGCTGCCCTTCCCTTCCCTGGCTGCTTTTGCACGCACGATGCAAATGGCTCGACATGCAATAGATGAAACACACGCAGTCTCAGTGTCTTTTAGGCTTATCCCCCCGTGGGGGCATCTGGGCTAGCCAATCGGTGAACAACGACGCTGCTACGCTTCCGGAAACAAGCGATTGCGCTTGCAAACGCAGCTTGAAGTTGCAACCATTTGCACCATTTCACCCGAGGCACAGCATCGCTGGCGTTAATTTATCACCCGAAGGGTCTCTCTTTCAAACACATGCACACACAAACACACTTTCGTCACGGTTCTATTGGAGCGGTAATAAATTGTGCACTTCCTACACAAACGCAAAGTACAGCCGGCGTTGAACACTGCTGACTGCACTTGCGCAGATAGAAAATGAAATTTTAAATTATGGATAGGTAAAGATGTACAACATTTGCCAAAGGCAACAACTAAAGCATCATGTGTTAAATAGCGGATAAATAGCAGGACTGAGAAATATTAAATAAAACGTACAAATGGTCAAAATGTGGATTTCCTCTTCGTTTCTCCACAAAAAAAAAACAATGTTTTTCTCGCAAAAGATAATGAATCCTGCACAAGCGTTGCACAACCTGGTATCGTCTTGGGGAACATTAATTATGTGCACAAATAAGCAATGAAGGCGAGAGTCGAAGATGAGACGAATTTTCATTTTCTGTTTTTAAGCGATGTTGCTCATCAACCGTATGAAATATGTATCAAAGAAAGCGAGTTAATCCAGTTTTACAGACAAGCAAACGTCATCAACTTAAAATGTACGTTTCAGCACGTTTTGGGAAGGGCTGTATTGAGGTTAAATGCGTCACACTCACATGATGTTCGGACATGCTAGAACACACCAGGAAGAGTGCCCAAGATTATGTTGCTTTAATGAGTAAAAAAAGTAGCAATAATCATACAGGATTGGATTATTAATTGCCTGGACGATTAAGGTCATGGTGTCCTCAAACAATCCACTCATTATCAGCAACATAATAAAGCACATTGTGTGTTTGTGTGGTCCGGAAGGCATAAAAGAAGGAAAGCAAATAAAGACACCAACCATGAAGAGTGCTGGTGGCTAAATGAAGCTGAAGGAGAGTATTAATGTTTCAAATAAATGATTACAATTTTTAACAGTCTCTCTTTCCCTCATTCTCTCTCATTCTTTTTATTGGAACAAAACGATTTTCCCTCTGTCTAAATCTGGAATATGACGAACAGATTTACATGCTGCCGCGTAGCATAACGGGACGACGCTTGGGAACACGTTTAATGTGTCTGAACTGTTTGTTTTATGTTATAAACAGTCGGCACACACTTGGTCGGGTGCTGTATCACTCTGGCTACGATCATTTGCGATAAATCTGACCGATGCACACACTGTGAATGTGCGTAATTGTGTTCTGCCCAACATCCATCGCCAACGGGAAGTGGGAGAAAAGTGCACCGCAGAAGAGCCAGGGCGACGTTGTTTCGTTCTGCTTTGCTAACTCCATCGCTGGTTCGGTGTAAAGGGTTGGCGCGTGAAGAGGCAAGGAAATTAAATGATGAAACGGGCAGATAGGGGTGGGTCATTTCCCTCTCTGAACACTGGCGCACACACACACACACACACACACACACACACACACATAAAACACACAAACTCGAATTGGAAGTTGAATGAAGCTCTGGGGGAAAAAGTACAGTCAAATTAATGTAACTAAAAAAGGGTTTATAATTCGATATGCCATACGCAACCAACTTCCCACACCCTAACGGCACACAGACCAATGCTTCTAGTACATAAAACGTACTTTGATTGTATGTGTGCTATTCACATTATTTACATTTTTTTTCTGTCAGGCGGGATTCTCTTTATACGCGATAAGGAACCCGAAAGAGTTGTTGTTGGGTGGAATTGACCAAAAGGGGGCGGAGAGGATTGGCCCGGGGGCTCAAACGCATCCGGTATATATGCAGTTCCACACCGCTGACTGCATTAAACTGCTCATTTACAGCGCTATTAGCAAGCGTTAGCGACCGTGTACCTACCCATCGGACAAATTTCTCTTTCACTCGCTGTGTTGGGGAGGAAATTCGACCCAGGAAAATACGGGCGTGCCTGATAGGCTCTGGTACGTCGGTCGACCACACAGCCAAATTATAAGTTCATTGCGTTTGAACTGTGCGTTGATGGCTTTGTCGATGTTATATAAAACCATTTTCCATTCCTTACCAAACGAAACAAAAATAATGTTTTTGATTCGTAATTTAAACAATTTTCCTTTTGCCCATGAAACTACCGAACTCAATTTTTCACCCCTCTGCGCGCCTTCGTTCGTCGCTTTTTTGTCGGCTCAATTTCCTATGAACTGCTACTGCGTTTGATTTTCTTCGTCTATTTGTCTTGCTTCATAATTTTCGAATCAACCACTTTATATCGGGTCGGACAGTTTTCAAACGCAACGAGGAAAAAGCATATACCGTCCAACTGGCCAAAGAGCATTGTGTAACAATCGGCTTGTCCACAACACCCCCCCCCCCCCCCCTTCTGTCGGCTGTACCCAATCGATCATCGAAATCGCAGCCAGGAGGCATTTTTTTGCGGCAGCTGCTTGAAGTAAGGCGTGA
>KB699683.1:0-26270 GCA_000349165.1 Anopheles christyi | reverse complement strand
ATGGTTGTTGTGCGAAATAAAAAGAAGATTTGAAACAAGAACACAAACTGAAACTGGAATTAGGACTAGCAGAATCAAGGACAGAGATCGGTACATCGACAAGAGCAGTAATAGGAATGTTCTCAGTATACTGGAAACATTCAAACAAATGGAACTTTTAAAGTTTTTCCGTATATCATGCGATATGGCATAAACAGTCCTTTTACAACTTTAAAAAAATGTTTAATAATATCTAAAAAAATTGTGATGCCTTGTCTTTCTTTTTCGGCCCTCGAGAATTCCATGTTTTGGCCGAGCTGATTAAACAATTAATCATATAAATTCAATCAAAATTAAAATGTTTAATTTAAATGAAACAAAACAAATAAAAAAAAAGAAGCAATAACAAACATTTCACACAAATTGATACCATGAAAAATCTATATAGAGCGAACCGCGCAGGATCTGCAATTGAATTTGACATGCGCTGTCTTCTACTTGTCTGCTTTACCGCGCATACGAACGAATTAAACTACAATCATGAACGACGGAGCTATGCTTTCGTGACTATATTGGCTACTTAGCGTTTTACAAGCTTTTTAGAAAGAGCGACTGAGATAGACCTAACCTGTAACCTGTTGAAAGAGTTTTTCCCACAATTATCAAATCTAAATGCTTTGAAAATGCTGTTTGTGCCGCGTAGAGATTGCATTTGTATTTTTGTTTATGTTCTTTATCTTTATATCTTTATATATATTAGAGTATGAATGTAATAAATACTGCTCTGGTTGGGGTATGAAGATGTGCCAACCAGTGTGTTTGCTCTGGGAATGACAGATGTCATTTATTCCATTGGAATAGCAATGTCATAAAATCAGTAAATATAAATCCAAAAATTTAAATTTTGCTATCGATTTTTACACATTACATCGTGTGTCGTTTTATTTACGATAGAGGAAAATCATGCTTGTATCATAATCATTCAAAATGACTAAAAACGCAACTTACGAAAAACGCAACTAAAACAGACCTACGCAACTAAAATCTACGAGGTTAAACTATATATCTAATTTCATTCTAACTTGTCCGATCATTTTTGTTAAACACTTGCCTAGATTTGACTCATGTTTAACATGATTGTGCCTGTTCTACAAGCTCAAATAGTTAACGTATGTATTTTAATTGGTTTCAAATGATTTTTGAAAGAAAAGTCTGATTTTTATGCATATGTACGTAATCAACTATTTTGGTGCTAGATCTTGTGGAGTGATCGATCGCCAATCGCAAAGAGTAGGAATGCTGCAATCATAGAAGTATCCTTTATTGTCTGCTATACCTAATCTATGCTACACCAAAGAGTTCCATAGCAAATATGTGAAAAGAAGTTATGAAATATGAGAACAAAGCAGTTTGTAAATAAACTATCGCTGGTCGCATTTTTGTTTTTTCATTTAACTTCCACAATTTTTCTTTATACTACTGATTTCTTATTGATAATGTTTAATGTATGTTAATAATACTACACCATCCTTGTATTCTTTTAATTCGAATGCTTGGAATGAATGGAGAATAGCTTACTTTCAACAACATGATACAGGTTTAAAACGTAGTTGTTCGTAAAGCATTTTAAATTTACTCCTTGTACACTATAAAGGTCAACACGTCAATCAAAGCTGAAATGAAAATGAATTCTAAATAAAAGTCCTAATTCATAACTTAAACGTTCTATAGTTGATGCATGATATGATTTGAAACATGGAGTTTAGCTTGAGGCTCAGCAAATACCATTTATGACGGATGAGGACAGATGATACAGTGAACAGGAAGTTACTAACAAAGACATTTTCGTTATTTAACACAGCATTAAAAAAGCTTATTGTTTAAATAATAAATATAAGTTTAAACTTTAAAACAGTTTCGTAAAAAGTATTATAATTACAAACCGCTTGTATTGAGCCTGTTAATTGTTTATCAATTCTCGAGGGCATAACAAAGGTCCGCTCGTCTATTCGTTAAACGCCCGTACTAGGCCAATCCTACACCAATTCGTACTGGTTCGATTAGATCTCCTTTTCCTTGGCGTAACGACCTATGCGGTAATGCCGATCGCAACAGGCTTATGTGACTCGCAGGTACTACGGAGCCTGATAGTCAGCCCTTGCTGTGGGGGAACGGTTCGAATGGGAAACGAACAACGTCGGGCCTCGTAGGACGCCATTACCGCTCGACCAACCATGTTATATTAATATACTTTATATTTACTGCACAAAGCGTTTAAAGCAATTCATATTAATACAGTTTCTCGCTCAATGATTCTTATTTGGTACCTAACTTCTATCAGCCCCTTCTGGATGTTTCAAAGATAGTAAGGTTGTATTTTTTTACTAGAAAATCAAAACTGAAGAAATGAGGCTACGGAAATTAGAATACTAGTTAATTTCCTGTTTCGAAAACGGTTTATCTTAACCATCATAAAAAAATATCATTTTCTGCTTAGATATAATGATAAAAACGACTGCATTGCAAAAATGTTTTGTAGTAATGTGTAAATTCAATTCAATAATTATTAAAATGGATTTTGGTGTTTGCTGGATGTTATTCTAAAATTGCTGGATTATAAATAGGTTATTTTGTCGCTTTAACTAATATTATAAATGTGTTGAATCTTCACTTTTAAGTATTTGTGTAATTTACGTCGCTTATAAAAACGATAAAAAAACAAGTTGTAGTTTAAGGAATTTGAAGAATCTGTTCTGAAATGTTCAATGCTATCAAACGATTTTTTCCGTAACCAATAAATTATTCCTAGTGATTTCTATAACAAAAATCCATTATCTTAGCTCAACTTTTTCTTGAGAATCTTTATTATCATGCAGATTTGCGTTTTCCCCATTTAATTAATCAATCATTGTAGCATGCCACTTGACGCGGCTCAAAGATATGAATATTTATGAGCAAAGAGTGCACTGTAGGAGGTACCGATTTTCAAACACAGAAGATAAAAAAAGCTCATTCGATTTGTCAATCATAGAATAATTTAACCCATTCTTATCATAATTCAGATAACTTTGTCATCAGAAGGACTTGAGAGTATGCAAAAAACTTCCACCTGTTTGTACAATAGCTGTCGCTAATGAGCACCCAGTATATAATGAAAATGTGCATTCAAAAACAGTAGTGAAGTTGGTAGCTCCAAATTATGGAAGAGAATAAAAAAAAAAAACAGATATCCTTAAGTTTTACCCATGCCAGAAAACTCTTCAAGAACCAAATAAAGAATGTAAGTTGAAAAGTCACTTGAGACTCGAAAAATCCGTTTCAAGCATAAAAACTTAAAGAAATATTTCAAAGTGTTGTCCCACTCGTTAACGTTATGATTAAAATGCTCAACCGTGATAAAAACACAGAAGTTTTAATTAGCTTAAATCTTTTCTTTCTTATTCCTTCCTTCCTCCTTTCATTCATTAACCAACATTGAAGCTTTACACGATTACAGTAATTACCTTTAAATTTTCATACAATAACAGGCTCTCGTTTTAATGCGTTAATAATGGTATTGAATTTTTTTTTCAGCTAACACTATTCCAAGCAGCATCAATTAGAATTTTCTTTCATGTGTATCTTTTTTTCAATTTTAGGATTGTTAAAATAGCAAAGATTTTACTTTCTAAGAAAACCCTGCTGGCTCAACCGTATGTGATCTACTTATTAGCTCGTAACCCTCGACTTATTTATGACATGGACCATGTTTTTTTTTTGTGCATAGATGTGCATGAGAAAACCTCTGATCCACAATGATTATTGTATTGCGTAGAGGGTCTATTTATTGGCCGCTTTATGAAATGGCTCCATTAACCCGAACAGACTGCAATTTGTTATGAAATAATGTCTTACCGGTCATCTTGATGGATCTAGATCTAGTATACAGTCGATCCTGATATTGTATTGTTCATCCGTAACAAATGTACTACACTGAATAATACACGAACTTATATGAATCATTTACAACAACAAAAGCAAACAACAATGATTATTGTTCTTTGGGGTTAATGTAAACCTGGTGCTTTTAAGATTGCAAAAAAACTCGTTGCAGCACTGCTGAGTTGCTGCCATAACTACCACAAATTATTCCCATAACGAATGTCTATCTGAGGAAAATTAGGTAGCCATGTTCTAGTAGTTGTCTTGCCGCCCTCTTAAATCGTAGAGCAACCTACGCCGTACCACGGAACAATTTCTTTCTTTTGGGTAGCCGAAGCAAGCTTTAATTTCGTGTAACGGGTTGTATTCACGAACATGTAGGCGGTTCCAAATGGATAGACGAAAAACATCCGTCTTACTAAGCCTTATTCATAATTAATATTACTTCGCACTAATTAAAACTCGCGAAATGACTCCTAGATTGTTGTTCAGGTGAGCCCAACAACCTGGGAAGAGTCTTTTATGTTCTTGGATGATGGTATGCTTAGACTAAAATTATTTCTACTACTTGTCTTTTTCTAGTGGTAGTATTGTGTATTGTAGTGTTGTTTTCTCTTAAGGGGTTAGTTTGTTTACTTATGTTTTATTCACAAAATGAAAAATGATGTGGCAAACTACTAAGTTAAAAATGTTATGAATTTCACAATTTAAAAAATACAGGCATTGCAATTTTAACATAATATTTACGTAGCTTTCCACGTAAAATGTTATGAACCATGTATCGTGTGCGACCGTAGACAGTTTTGAGAATTGTCTTCATTCAATACTGTTCCAAAACTGAGAAGAAATCACTGTGTAGCTCTAAAGACAATAAAACCCTCGTCCAATACTGTCAATATTTCGAAACAGGGCGGCTTCCTTTTGGTGAATGAGTGCATTGTCGAATAACAACTGAATTACGAAAATTCATTCCGAGTGTATTGGAGCATGCGCAGTGTAAGGTGTTTCCAAAAAATGAATGCTGAGCATGAACCACAATAACAAAAAATCTTACATGCAGAGTCAAGCACTGAGCTGTTGCCAAACAAGCAGCTTCGGGAAAAGTTCATTTTACCCGACAAAGTTTCGCCATGCCAAACCGGCTTTTGGTTAGTTGTGCGTTTGTTTGGTTCTTTGACAAAACACGTCAGTTTCTTCCGTACTAGCAGCTGATTAAGTTGTGTGTAAGCTCCCTGAAAGCATTCTAATGGGGCAAAAAGAGTTCATTTGGTTCGATATTTGGAAAAGATTCAGCATACATTTGGGTGGAAAAAGTGTATAATAATTTAAAACAAAAAGTTTGTTTGAGTGTGTGTGTGTGTGTGTGTGTTATGATACACGCTTGAATTGTTTTATTGGCTTCGAAGTTTTACTATAATACGTATGCTTATGTTGATCTTAACAAACAAAAAAATCAATGCCATACTACATAGCAACAAAAAAGCAGCTAAAATATTGTTGTTGCAAAGGAGCAAATTTGATGTCATATATTATTCAACTTGTTTGACAATGTCCAAAAATTGTATAGCGCCTCATCAAAAATGTTTTGTCAATGTGGCTGTGCTTAGAAACAGAGTTTCTGGATTGAAAATTTACCTCGTATGTGGTTACAATTCAAAGATTTTGTTCAACATACAATTGGAAAAAAAACCCGCCAAATGGAATATCAAAGGGCTAATATCAAAAGATTTGACGACGAGTACGAGATATAATAGTTTTTTTAGTGTAGTTAAAAAAAGCTTGACGCTACCATGAGTGCAATCGCGTGATAATACAACCAAATGAATGGAAAGTGTTGATCACTTGTGGTGTATGCCTTGTCATTAATTGTATTGTTAATTAGGTGTGACGCTCGTTATTGTGGTAAACGAGTTTTCTGATGAAAATTCATATAAATGCGATAGAATATTGTCAATTTTTCATGGCATTTATGGAAACGTGATTTAAATTATATATGAGCATGGCAGTGCATTTACTAAAAAAGCATTCATTCATCAATGAGCTTGATAAAAAGTGTGTGTAGTGTTTGGTTTCATGTGGTGTGCTTTGTATTTATAAAATGATGTAGGGCTTAGCATTTAGAAGATTTTTTCTCATAGTGTCACAGTAATAATTTAACCTTGGCTTGGCTAAAAAGTGCTAAAATTGTGATACATGGTATTTAGCTTTAATGTTATCTCGTCGCTCATGTTCAGCGTAAATATCGCGTTTTTTTAACATAATTTTTGATATCGGGTGTCACCTCTTATGTTTTTTTTGTGTGTGTTAATCCTAGCTGTGCAGTAATAAGTGTATTGAATAGTGTTTTGGAAAAAAAATCTTAATTGCGCAAACTGAAGTGGTTTGAGGTGGTTTATCATAACGACAAAAGGTACCATGCAATCACATGATTGCATACTGTGGCCATGAAAATCAAAACCGTAATGGATTATGTCAACGTTTGGCCATTTTATATCAAATTCGTAAGGATTTCATCGGTATAACATCTTTTGATGATTATAATCTTGCCGCTTTTCCGGTTAATCCAAAATAATGTGTGACTTAAGGTTGGTATTAAACGTGTTATATTTGTTTAAAACTTCTTATTATTTTATTTATGAAATTATTATGTAAAGTAAAAAAATGTGTGAAGTAAATTCCGCTTATTTAATTAATAAGGGGATAATTCATGAAATTCATCACCATTTATTACACGTGTGTACATAAAAAAATCAATTCAATATGTTTTACATCATTCACTGTGAGCTGGCAACATGCCGAATTTATAAATTAGGAGCAATTGACCCAGCAATTCGACTTTTCAATTAAGAAACGAAGCAATTAAACCAGAAGTTTTCTTGTGCAAATGGTATAAGACAACTGCATCCCATCAATGAGTAATGAGACAGAATTGCTACGTGCATTAATGTGGTTGGAAAAGTTTTACCCAAGATTGTTTTACAACGCTCAAAAAGCAATTCTCTTTGAACCCATTACAAACTTGGAGACAGCCTTACATTCGTCAAAGACCGGTGTCGCTGTTCATCTGTTCAGCGGATCTTGTTATACAGGATAAACTTTCTTTCACTTCAACTTTTACAAGAATATTGGTTTGCTGGACTAGATAGAATTGTATAATATTGGAAGATTGTAAAGATTATTTTGAATGATGATAGTTTTTTATATATTGTTTATATGTTTCAATGAAAAAATTTACTTGTAGCACGTCATAACGCTGGTTATGGTTTGGCTCTTTTTCAAACTATTTTTTTTATTCCTAAATTGTTTCTATATTTGATGACTATTGATAAAATAAATCTGAAAAGAATAACAAAATAAATACAAACATTTGAAAGTATATTGGAATTGTATTTTTTCACTTTGTCAATTAAATCATTTTATTGCGCTTACGAATTCTCGAGAAACTCAAATATGACATAGAAGAAGTAGTGATTAAAAAAATCCCAGCATCCAAAATCCTGGAGCACCATCTTTCTACTTCCCTGAGTGGCTGCATAATTGATTATAAATCTTGTGTATTCCCAACTCAATTATTTTCAAAAGGTTTTTGGTGGATGGATAACCTTCATGTGCTCTACACCAATAAAAATATAGCGAATCAAAAATCGCAAAAAGACTTAACTTCACCAATCGAAAACCGAAAAACAAATCATACTCAACATCTAACCACTTGGGCTGGAATACAGGTTCTAAAAATAAGGGCATAGAGATAGAAAAATATAAGAAGGGAATGTTAGTACAGAAGGCCTGCTGATTGTTCGCTCTAATTATGTTGAGATATTTTCTACAACCCACGAGTATTTCAACTACGGAGCAGACGGCAACGTGATGTAGCATAAGAAATGTTGGAATTACTCAAACCCTCGTGGAAAAGATTTTTGAGTAATTTTTCAGCCATACCGTACAGCGATACACGTTGTGTTTCAGATTTCAACGCATTGCGGGTGCCTACTTGTTAATAACGCTGCAATATGGAAAGAAATTCGGAGAAATCTGTGGATTATTAATATGACTTCATTTTCTGCTTAGAGGCTCAGCTTGATGTTACAACATAACGAAATATTAATATTTTATGATAAAATGAGCACTTTAAAAAATATCATAATATTGCTATATGTTACATTGTTTATCAAATGATACTGTATTATTTTTAACGTCAACGTCAACGTTATTCATAACGTCAGGAGTAGTGATGGTCGATGATCATGAAACTATCTATGTAGCAGCACGACGCTAGACAAACAAATGAACTGTTCACCACTCAGACCATGGGAAAAAGCTAGTCCATCAACAGAACAGTCTTTATTAATGCAAATAAATTAAAATTCATTTGAATATTTAGCTCTATTTTTGCATAGTTCGTACTTTGAGATAATGACACAAGAAAAGGCTATAAATAAACAAGTTTCTCAGAAGGTTTGTTTTGTTTCAACTGATAAAGCCAGCTGGGTGAATAAGCATGAAGATTAGTTATCTGGCACAGTTTTTCACGGAATGATAATAATGCTTATCAGGATACTTTTTCCTTACCATTCGTTCGATTCGCTCCTTTCTTTACATCGGTTTAGCATGGTAAAGTTCATCTGAAGTCTACAGCACAGACTCTTGATAGTTACGTTCAAAATCGCGATATTAAACCCAAGCTCAAAGCGCTGAAAGGGATTCATTCTTGCGAACCTCTATTTTGTTCTATTCAGCTTGAACCTCAACAACATGAAATGTGTTACTAGAGACTCAGAGAGGGGCTAAACCCCCAAGTAAACGAGTACGCGAAGCGAAGATTCGTTCTCCCAGATGGGCATGAATGTTGCAGATCGTGGAAAGCGATAAATTGTGTTATCTAATTCGAAATTACGGTAACATCTATGTCTGGCTCCCACCTATTTCAACGCAAATGCGTACGTGAGATGGAAATGTGCCCATGAATGTGAGGTGTTTCGTTTGTTTGTCGACACATCTGAGAAAGTTTTATACGTTATTCTCATAGCCAAGAAAAGGTGACAGATCCATAAGGTGCTGGAAACGTGTTGAGCGTGCTGCAAAAAAGCTTCTAGGTGTATGTTTTACCCATACTGAAGGGTCTTTTAGGTCCGCGGCTGGTTGGGGTCCGGACTGCATTGAGAAGGGGTAATCGAAAAAAGCTTTTGTATTCACAGCAAATATTCTTCTTATCGTGCTTCCCCACTAAAACCTTGCCATCTTTACTCTACGAACATTATTTCTATTTTAATCGGCATAGCCTACAGTGCTGTTATCAAAGACATGTAGCTTGTTACAAAATGTTCGACAGCGAGACAGGTATCTGCTTTTCTATCATTGATGGAACGAATAAAAATGGAAATAGCGGTTTAATACTTGTTGTTGGGTTTGAGGTTATTGCTAAGCCACAAACCCTTGAATCCTTGTACGTGCGTACATTGATGGAGCTCGGGATGTAAAAACTCTACGAACATGGGTAACGTATACTTTCATGTATATAATCCAAGGACTGATTTTTTGTTGTCTGTGTGATAAGCTTTTTATGTCTGAAACCGATAAAATCGTTTACTATGTGCGGTTTTAATGATATATGTTTGTACGTACAATGAAAACCATGTCTGAGCAAGATTAGCGTTCTTTTTAACTTTTTTTTTATATGAATTGTTTGAAAAATGATTTTAAATGTCAAAGGAAACATGATATAAATCATGGTTCATGATTCAGGCGTGTTAAACTGTTCAAACACTCTGTCTTGATTTCATTCATAGCTCATTCCACAACCTTCATGATACCACAACCTACGTGAATCGTCACGCAAACTAGAAATATGAAACACAATTAGATTGCTTTTAATATATTATCTGACATGTAAACTACGATTTCTTTAAAATATGTTCAATATTCTTTCGTATAGATTACAACAAAAGTAGTCGATTTGAAATGTAAAAATACCGCTGTATTTTCTGTACAACAAACGAGTAACGATCGAGATTACAACCTTATCTTATTGTTTGTCAACGTGAGCTTTACCTATGTTGTATTCCCTGTACTTTAACAAGCGTGACCGTTGACAAAACCCTTTCACTCGAATGATTTACCATTTTCCTTTTTTCAGTTCAATAGCTACACATCCAGGGATTGTACGGCGAAGCTCAGGGTAAACGTATCCCATCACGGGTTCGTAAATCACAACATGATGCGTGTTTCTAGGGACACATGCAAAAAGTATTGGATTTGCTACAGCTTTCTACACCACCAACGCCTTTTGCGAGCAAAGACACGTTTCCTCACTTTTTAGGGATGTAGATTGTTGAAATATTTGCTCGATAACTAGCCTACGCCTCGCACGCATGATTTGCTTTCAGACCCTTTAGTTTTTTTTTATCGTGTGACTAGTTACCATTTGAGGCGGAAATATGTGGTATTTGGTCCATGTTACAATGGCGAGGAGATACGAAAAAAGAGGTGTCTATACTTTTACCCTTGAATAGTCGAAACGTATATTAAGGCTAGGGTGATTGCTCAATATCTTACGAATAGTTATAACGGGCGGAACTTTTCGGTAGCACCCAATTTAGGTTTCAAACACTTTACAATTCTCTGAGGTAGCTCCATCATTGAGCAGAAAAACGGAAACGGACCCTTTTTTTTTGTTTTAGAAATATAAGGGTACAAAATGCAACTCAATCATACGTATCCACACAAAACAAATGACTTAATCCTTTCGACAACACTAGCAAACAAGCAGCAGCAATTGATGCATGCAAAAACCCCATTCTATTTTTCAAAATGCAGATTCACACTCGTTAAACCATAAACGAGTACTAATTTGTTTCTTTCTCATTTAATGATCAAGTAAATCAAATTGCGGGAAAGGAAAAAAATAAAAATATTGTTTATTACACTTAAGTACAACTGGAATATATTATTAATATCATGATATTGGGATTGTTTCTTCTACTTGTAGAACTGATGAAGTATTTCAAGTTCTTCTATCAAGTAAAAATATAAGTAAGAAGAGTAAACCATGCGTTCTACGTGATTCTACGTGCTATAGATGATTTTTAATACTCTTTCATGTGACTGCAAAAATTGTTTTTAACTTTACTTTTGATCCTTACCAGGTACATCGAAGGTAAATGTTAACAATCTTCCTTTTGGACACGTTTGTTTTTTGGGATTAGGCCTATATTTTTGCAAGATTTGCTCAAAACCATAACATGAAAAAAAAACCATCTCATAGTCATCTCCTAATGATGTTTGGTTTGTCCTGATGTGCACAGGCTAATGTGAGCCGGAATGTGATGCTCTCCAAAAGCTTCTACTCAAGCACGGGTAAACAGATAAAGCGAATGTCAGCACTTTAGTGCGAAACACAGAAGCTTTCCGATTTTAACTCCAACTCTTTGTCACTGTAACAACAGCCGAGTTTGTTTTGTCTAAACTCAAAGCATTTATAAACATAGCGACAAATAGCATGGCGTGGGGTTTTTGCCTCGTTGAGCAGACATTTTTATTAGCATTATTTTAATTATCATGACTGTGCTTTAACATAATGAAACGGGTTATTTCATTTTCAGAGTCTTAAGATAATAAATTATACAGTCTCATTTTTTAAATAAGCTAACGCGATAGACGCGCCGGTTCCTGCAAAGGCTAGACGTAGTTCAGTTCTCATCCAGAAGGTCCTTTCGAACCAATGATTGACTAACCGGCTTTATGGTAAAATGAAGACTAGTGAGCATGAATAAGGCCAGCATGACCATGTATGTCGTTTACGCCCAGAAGAAAAAGAAGATAAACTTAACAAACAAAAAGTTTATTGAATCTTTATATAAGTTGTAAGTACTTCAAAATTTCACAGGCTTTACCACCAACCTGTCGCTTTCAAAAACAACTAACACATTATTGTTGGATCTAAAATCTGTGCTTAATGGAGTACAACAAACAAAACACTCCTTATTACTATGCATGTCATTAAAATCGCATTATTTTCGAAATGGAGTGGTTTCTGTGCATAATGTTCGATTTCCTCCTTTGCTCGTACACGTTGATTCATTGCGCTAGACGTGCAATGTATACTATATGTCATTAATCATCTTGTTAGCTACTCAAACTGATTCTTCGTCAGCTGCTTAAAAAATACATGATAATGAACCGAAATATTTCCCACAACCGACCAACGTGCATGGAATATATATTTATTCTTGAAAATATTTTCTCTTAAACTTTAAAAAGCGAAAAACTATGTAATTAAACATTTTTTTTGCCAATCTTAAGAAATTGCAATCAAAACAGAAAGTGTGACAATATTATTTGTATAGAATAATGCATAGCGTAATGATTCCTTCATCGGATAACTTTACCGTAATTAGGTACTTACACATACGGTCTTTTATTCTTAAAGAGATTTTAAGTCTCGTATAATGTAGCCGAACCAACCAATTTGTTGAGCTGTTAAACAAAAAAAAAACCCAAAACGGTACTCTACTCACGATGTGAGACCTGTTAAAACACGAAATTATTTTCATGTTCAGCATCACGATTTATATGCTGAGAAAGCCTTGGGCTTTTGCTGTTTCCTGCCTTGTTATAGACGATACGTGGTTTTTGGCAAGAAATTTCCGGCACTGTAATGTTGTGTGCTTCGTGCGTTTCGAATCATGTAATGCTGACACTTGCTTTGTATAAGATCCTTTCGTGAATTTGGTTTCATGTCTGTGTTGTTGACGTGTGGCTACTGAGAAGCAAATGGCTTGAACAAACCAAAAACAAAGCGTTTGCAAATGTCACTCAAGGAAAATAAAATAAACTGTGTTAATACAATTGTTGATGATACAAAGTGATGTAAATTCCTCTAAATAAATAAGCAAGTAACTTATTAGGCATATTCACGAAAAAATCACCCTCTAGATAATGTATCTTTATTAAAGGGTAAGACCTAAAAGAAAAACAGTTTATATATTCTTCTGCTTCTTAATAATAGTCGCAATTTATGTATTGCTTACTTATACCTTACAAACGACTTGATGCTTTATTACTTAAACAGACCTATGAAAGGATAGTTTAGGGAAATTTGTTCGAATTGGCATTGACCATGTACGGCCGAGCTCCCATACAACAAATTTTACCAAAAACATAAAATAAATCTATTCTATCTAAAAAACTAAAAACTAAATAAAAACTTTTCTATCTATTCTATCAACAAACCCGGTTATTGCTTCGATACTGTTGAATAATACTCTTTAGATGCCTCTTTATTGTTAATAAGCTTTCGATGTTGAATACCCATGTCTAGTTGAAAGCAAATTACTTACTTACTCATTTTTCCCTAACCTCTTAGATTTTATTGAGAAACATTATATGAAAAGTAGCCGTATCATACATAATCAGTGGCCATATTTTGATGCGCTGAGCCACACAAAAATACAAGCATAATAGCTTGTAGTCGACCGTTTCGGTGTAGAAGTATGCCCCCAAAACCAAGAACGACCTTTATATATCTTGCCGGAAGCCATCGTTAGCCTCAGTTAGAAACACAACCAATCTGCTGTCTACTACTTGTCTATGAACGATAGGTAAAGATAACCTCTATCTTGTAACAACAACAAAAGTAACAAACGGGTTTGAGAATAGCCGCAAGACCTAAATCCTGTGCGTGAAGTTCTAAGACGATTAAATTTGCCATCAGTCGTGACCAGATTCATACAATTTACTCATGGCTTAATATTTATCCAGTAAATGGGAGGTCATAAATTTGGCTCTGCTGGACATTTTCTCCTAATGCCTGGGGCAAATATTTTGGTAATAGCTTATTTTTGGTTGTAATTTACATGAGCATGGTTGACTGTTTTCAGCATAAGAACACATAATGAACCACAAAATTATCAATGCAAAACGAGCATACAACTAAACGATTTTTTTTTTGAAATTTTGCACTTTGAAAGCAGTGTTCTAAGGAAACTATAGAATTCAATCATATTAATTTATTTTTTTATTATAAAATTGTTTGAAATGGTAAATATATTGATTTATTGCTATACGGCTTAACTCCTACCATCCTGAAGCAGATTTAAATGTTGGAGTTTAATGATTGTTACATTTGTTGAACAAAAGCAAAAGTCCGTTGGCTTTTCGATGACTCAAATTTATGATTTATTTTAAAAATACCTTGAATGTTCACAAAACTTGGAATCTAGTACAAGATGATTTCCAAGCGAAGGAAAAACTTGGAATCTAGTACAAGATGATTTCCAAGCGAAGGAAAAAATTATCCACTAATTTTCCCATGTTATAATTTTTCAGTGAAGAGGAAAAATAACTTCTATACATTGGTTTATAACATCAATAACATTTACTATATTTATTATATATACGGACATTACAATTATAATTGCGAGTACATTTTTAAGAAAAACAAATTAAAGATCAATCTAAAACGTTCATCGCCGTTTGGAGTGATGGTCAGGACATTACTTGTCGCTACTGGGAATGTAGCTCTGCGATAACAACACTTCACATAACAACGGAAACGATGGCCGTATTCTACAATGTTAATGAGCGAGATCCTCATGAACGAAGTTCATGGTACCAGTAAAAAACCAAGCTTTGAGTGTCTGTCATCGCAGGGAGGTTGAGTATTGTTCAGAGTGTAAAAGATACCTCGAAATAACAATTCAAGCGACGATGACAGGACAGTGTGAAATTCGCCGGGCGTAAAGTTGTATTTTGGTGGCTATCACACCTGCTTTATTAAACAAAAAAATAACTTCCCACGAATAATGTGGAAAAACAAACAAGTTATGATTGCTGTTGTTTCATATGTAAAGCACTGTGTAATGGAAAATTAGGAAATTTGTTTTACATGTTTTCAAAAGGGTGGTTTAATAAAAAGACGCTCGAAGTCCTGTACAAGTCGGACGCAGGTTGATTCTCATTAGGACTGAGGCAAGGTCTGACTATCTAGCTACCAGGTAAACTGAAAGTCTAGAATAAGACAGCTGTTGGTCGTTTACGCCAGGAAGAAAAAATACTTGAAAAGAGTTTAGTTTAGTTTAGGTTATTAGTCGACGGGCTGCTTGGCCCTCTCGATATTGCACATAACATAAAAAACATCATAAACAGTTAGTTATTATAATCAAAATTGAAACGTAAAATGATGATCTTTCAAATTTGGTTTCCAATCTTTATTTATAAGTAGAACCGTAATGTAGAACGCTCATGAAACTTAATTCGGAAGCCTTAAACATGGGAAAAATAAAGATGAAATATGTGATAGGTACAAATATACTTCGATTCTATAACAATCATTGAATTTACTTTTTTCACGTCATAAAATATGCAAGGTAACCCTAACTTTTAGTACGTCATAGCAATCAGCTATTCTGATGTGCGCAGGGAGAACGAAGACCATTAGTAGCATATTTTTTGAATCGATTTTATTCAATCACATGGCCATTAATATTCAAAAACACTTTTTCTTGTAAATCATGGGCAACGTTACATAGCTACAACAGCATACAAAAAAAATCACACACGTGCATTTTTCACCCACACTAATGCCTAAAAAAGATACTTCATCAATCTTCAGAATCAGTGGTAGATAATAAATTTATTCGATTCATTCACAATATGATAATATTTCCGTTCTTCATGGAAGTGTTAATATTTTTATTTACCAAGAAGAGATTTGCTACATAGGTTTAACACGAGTGTTAGGTGCTTATGTTTGTTCATTTGGGACATACAGATGGTGATACATGCATATGAACATTTTTTTCAATTAGTTTTTTTTATTTGATTAATTATCTTTCATCTTCTTTCAGGAAGATCATGCAATATTGTTTATGTGACGATTTTATTTTTATTTTTTTTTCGTTTCATTTAGTCTGTCTTGAGCTCTTTCATTGAGCTTGGCTATTTGTGATTTATTGAACTACCCATGGCAAGTTAGGCTATCCGGTAATTTAGGAGGATAATTCATGCAAGGTTTGAACCCAAAACGTGCCTGCCATTAAACCATGCCTTCGGCATGAGACCTGGTCCCATGGTATTGTTTGTGCTAGTTACAGAATATCTATTTGAAAATTGATTTCTATTTCTTACACGAAGAAATTAAAAATAATCACTACAAACTTTAAACGAAACGATTTAACAAGTTTGAAAATTGGATGAAAAGGTAAAACTCTTCTATTTTAGTAAAAATTCAACAAATTCAATATGTAGACTTTATGTAAAACATATTTATTTTCATTTTCGTGTTATCTTTGTTGTAATAATTCTCTAAATGCTTCAATTGTGTTAAATTAAAGAATAACATATCCTCCATCAAAATAATAAATTAAATTTACGATGAAAATTAGTTACAAATTTGTAAATATGCCGAAATTCAAATCAGCTTATCACCAATACATTAGTTACCTGTTCATCATGTTTCTGCAGTGCCTAAAATGGCTTAACAGTAATTTAATGTTGTTTCATCACATCAAGCTGTTCATGCAGTTCACGTGCCTTTCAATTAAGGGTTTGTCCCTTCACCGTAGGAAAAGGTCGTAGAGGATTTTCTTTTGACGAGCTTAAGAGGCATACTTTCACTCATCGCACATTCAATAGACCATTATTACACCGGGACATAGAAAGGTCTAAAATTTCTTCCTTTTACACCAGTTCAACCATTCAGCGTCTTTAGTAGCATCCTTCAAGGAAAATTCAATAGCGTAGCAAGAACAACCAATTTCGGGAATCATCAATCAAATTTTTGTATTCACCGAAGCTTTCATGAGCGTGCTTTCAATTTACAATCAATTTAATGCGCTTGATTTGTGTCAGGCATGCTTACACTTGGTAACGTTTAAACCAAAATAAGAATGGTTGTCATGATTTTTGTGTTGTGTTTACTTTTAAAATACGACTCATCCATAACTCTACAAGAATGAAACTATTGTTACATCATCAATAACTTTTCGCTTTTTTATTTCGTTTTGTACATTTTTCCTTCTTGAACTGAACTTAAAAATGGTACATAATGTCTTTAATATTTCATTTACATGTTTCATTTTATACAATTTAAGAATTTTCCTTCGCTATTCAGCATGTTTTTTTTCCTCTTGTCCTTAGCATTTAGTTGACATGCAAGATTCCTATCTTGCAATACAATTATCAAAAATGTTAAATTACAGGGTTTCATAGGCCAACATTTCCAATTCGTCAAATCTTAAATGTCTATAAACGCAATTTAATTGTTATTTGCATGTAGCCTTTAAATATTTGTACCCATAAAATAACTTCACCTTTCAAACTAGTAATATCGAAAATCCTTATAAAGATACCATAAAGATTCCATTAAACATGAACATTAATGTTACTAATTTTTGCATTTAAAATTCACGAATTTCATTACATCTGTTTGAAAACATGAAATAAATATCATATTAAGAAAAGAGTCAGAATAGTCCAATTCATAATCAATTCACATGGTGACAGTCTATCTCGTCAAAAGGGATCGGAGATTTAGACCAAAAATACTTACAATTAAACCACCAGAAAATAAGTAAACATGGCAATGAACGTAATGAAAACATATTTCACTTTCATTTTAATGCCAAAATAACAGCATAAAAACTTCTTTATACACAAAAACTCTTTTGTTTGTTCATAGGAGAAACGTTATGGAAAAGGACTAGCCGTTAGAATGAAAAAATAATGCATACATATATAAATCTCCAATTATTTTACTGCTTGCTTGCACGAAAATGCCAGTTTCTTTGGGGGGAGGGGGGTCTTTTTTGTCGATTAAAGCTAGAAGGGGTTTCAATTCAATAGAGGTTTAGATGTTGCAACCTCATGGAATATGGCCTCGGAGTATTGGAACTTGTTATCTAACATCCTCCAACCTAAAAATAGTGTGACTGGGTTGAGCACTAGAACTCATTACGATAATAAGCACCTTCTTAACTCTTGATTTTCTCAAGATACGAAAAATGTATTAGAAAATACTTGCCATGGCCAGTAATGCGGTGTATTAAAAAACAAGTCTCATTCAATAGGAAAAGCCTTTTCTTCCCATCAGGGGGTTTCCTCCGATAAAATTCGTTGATAGAAGGAAATGAGATTCCTCTTGGGAGCTGCATGTTCTTACTCAGTCTAAGCAGCAATCAGTTGATCCTTAAGCTGTGAAGCAAAGTAAAGGCAATTTCCTTTCTCTAAGGTATCAGCTAAGATGTGCATATCTGGGGCTAACTGGATCGACTTCATCAGAACATTTCGACTTAAGTATTTCGGGGTGAGTAGGTCTTGCGGAATGTGACAATGATTGTGAAAGATTTCAATACACGCTCATCTTCGGCGTCTATAGATAAAGGATATTGTTTGAATTCAATATTCAAAGCGGTTTAGAAACGGTTCCCTAATCAGTAGCATGTTAAGGTAAGCTTTCGAAGCGATGCGCTTGATACAAACTTTAGGGTCGAGCCAAGCAAGAATCTTTACAATTTTTCTTATCTCCCTTACTTAGATCCAAAAGCTGTGCATTTATAAAAGTAACATCTACAAATTCATGTTATTTCATGAAATATTTTCATATTTTATGTGATGTATACAAACAATCTTTGTTCAAGCTTGAACATTACATTTTTGTGACGGTATAAGTAAAACATTACAATGTTCTGTATGTTTTGTTGTAATCAATTTAATTTTCCGATTATTTTTTAATTAGTAGAGTATGTTTTTCATCGTTTTTATTCAAATAAAATTATTGAAATGGTCGAAAAATTGAAACATAGATTGGTCGTTCAATGCCGATTCCTTCAAGGTCAGACAGGTTTAGACGGATTCCCATCCGGATCGTTACTAATAGCCAAGGCTAAATATTGTCCAGTAATTTAAAATCATCCAATCTTGTTAAACAAATATTAAAAATATTGTATCAAATGAGAAAAATAAGCAGAAAAAGAAAAACTTAGAACTTAAAAGGAATCTAATGTCACATCAAGTTGTTGATTTGGATAGTAATGTAACAATCCCGCTGAATTTTTTCCCTGCCAATCTGTATGGATTGTTTTACCAATTTGATTAAGCAACAAGCTTCTGCCGCTGATTTTTAGCATTCCTGCTACAAGATCTTTAGCGATGTCTAGATGGACTGGCCAATTCTAGCTCTATAAAAATAACACGTACTCTTTATAGCTATAATGATTCAAACACATTGCCCCGTTTCTTCACTATTACGAAGGAAACCATAGAGATTGGCATGCAAAGTTGTTAAATTTTATTGACCATCAACATTATGATCAACGTAGCTGTACCCAGACATCGAAAATAGCCGCGGCAATTTTCATTTCAGAAACAATCATAAAACTTCCATTAATTTCCTGTTTCCGGTTTTTATCAACTTTCGACATCCGTTCGCCAGACGGTTCAAACCGCACGGTGTTAATGTATATTATCATCAGTCATAGCCATAGCCAAAGATAACGCCAATCAGGGCAGTTTTTTTGAATGTATTTCCGGACTTTAAAAATGAATCTCTCTTTTGTTACAGTCTTAAGCAATAAAGTTGTGTGTGATGATAAAGCCCTCCAGGTTTTCTTGTGAATATTTACCGATTTACCAAAAATTTTCGAATCTAACATTAGTGTGCGCAGAATTAATTCCATGGAAAAGAGGAAAAAATCTGGTAGTCTGTCTGGTTTAATTGGTAAATTCCCCAGTTCCCATAAGGGTTCCTATCCTCAACTAAAATCTAATCCTCAACTAAAATAATTCAATGAAAAAAGGAACATGCTAGATTGTGCTTTACTATTAATGAAAAATAATAAAAACACGTCAGCGCAACCAGGGAGTCTCTACTATCGACATTCCGGTGCATACAACGCTGGATGTTGTTCTATTCTTGCGGAGCAGTGACGGATTATCCACTTGGAAATTTAATATTAACCGCACCCCACGTTTGTAATTTGTAATGCCGGGAAGAAAAAGACGCAGCTTAATACACACGAAAGGATATCAATATTAAAAGCATATCTAAAAGAATATTTTTTTTATACTGACAAAGCAAAATTGAACAAGCTCGTGCTTTCATTTTGTCTGATTTTTGTATTGAAAAGAGCAAATATATATACACAATTTTCTTTAAATTTCCTTTAATTTTACAAGAAATATGGTTTAATCGTCAAGTTTTTGAAAGTAATCATTAGATTTTTACCAACATTCTTTAAATGGTTATCAGTTTTCTTCAGATTTTTACTTATATGTAACGTCCAAATGCTAAACCTGTTTAGTTAATAAACGGCTATTTTAGATCCTTGACATTTTGTAAAAATAAAACAGGAGGGTGAAACCACTTACTGTTTTTGCGATAGTTAACGGATGGCCTTAAAGCGCACGTTATGTTGTTTTAAGTTTACTTGGCTCTTCGTAATATGTACAAATTCTTTAAAATACCAAGTTCAACAGTCTCTTTCACAGTACAATGCAGAACCTGAGAGTTTATTTCACACATCTTGCCTTTTATCACAAGGAGGTGCCAAATATAACGAGTAATAATCCTGCAACTGTCGCTGTCACAGCGTTATGGTAAGGAGGCTCGCAAAAGAATATAAAACGGGAAAAACCAACTGTCTGAACTGTGACTGATTCTTTATGCAGATCGCATTCGGCTCAAACAACGTGGATGTTACGCTGATTACTTCTGTCACATGTTACAGATGATGTTTTCCGTTTTTTAAGGTAGCTGAATTGTATCATGTTGCTACAATTGACAGATGTACATCAGGCTTGAAATGTAAAAATACGATCAGACCAAATGTGGGATGCAGAAGCTATAATAACATCTGTAATCAACCGTTACAGAGCTGGTATTGAGCATCATTCCTTATTTATGTTTTATTTCCTAATATTATGATATAAACCATTAAAATTGTTTTGTTTAATAGGAAAAAGCATTCTAGTTGTACGGTTAAGGTGTCATTTGAATTAACCAAAATATAACAATAAGTTTAGGCATTTTCCTCGATCAACAATTCATCAATCATTTTTAACCCAATTTTACCTTTGTAAAACCTCTCGATGTCTCTCGATATCGTTTCCTCTCTTCAATTTCAGTAGTAAGTTAATCTCATATGATAGATGACTCATGCGAATAAGCGGTTGCCCTCCTCCTCATCGACTGCTATGGTTACGTGCTTATAAAGGTTGGTCAATATGTGGGCTGGCTGTTCAGTCAATTACGTTTTGTGTACGGTCAGCTCAACCTTGTTGTACGCATAATGAATATAAATGAAAAATATCGACCAGCAAGAAAGGTGTAAGATTAAGTGGCAAAAACCTGCCAGCTATTCAGGTTTTCCTTTGATTGCTACCTTAACGCTAACCTTTCGTAATTGTGTACACCTAACCCCGTAAAGAATGGCGCGACCAAACAAACGAAAAATCTAATTAAATCAATTCCTGCCGTGCTGGTTTTTTTACTGCAAAATCCGCACTGAAGCAATCGAGAAGAGTTTGGGGATTTACAAGCTGGAAGGCAAAAGTCCAAACATGATTCTTTACCAAACCACTTCTGAGTCGCTCGCTATACTAAGGCACTGTGCAGAAACCCAGGTTGTTCGATTGGGCCTGCAGCTTGGACGATTTGGTAAATTAATTAGTAAAGTTGTTCCGTCCTCATGGATTCACTCTTGCCCAGCAACAAAACTCTTTATCGGTGTGGTCAGTAAAGTTACAACCTTATGTGCTACTACATAAAATCGCTGCTCGTATGAAGTTCTGAGAAACGATAAATTTCTATAAAATGCATCAATTCTAAACATATTCGGTATGTTAAACTTGAACCAAGTTTTCTAATAAGTTGTAAACGCTTTGAAGACTTAGAGCTTGGTTGTAGCGCTAGCATAAGCATAAAACGAATTCGGAACAGCTTGTTTAAGAAATGTCATTGAAACATCGTACAACTTTGAAAAAAAGTAAAACAAAACACTCGATTCTACGATTCATACATCTATCCCGAATAAAACGACCTTGCTATGAGCCTGCCTTACGATTTTTTTTATTTCGTATGCCAATGAGCATTTTCTTTCATTTGCTGCAATTTTAGTCCCGGTGGCAGAAAAGACACGATTTTGGTCAAAACGTGTTCTAATAAAAATTTCGCTTATGTGGCGCAAAACATCCATAAAATTTTATTTCAAACACCATTTTGCTAGCCACAAGAAGAAGGATGCAATGTCGAATACAAGTATCGCTATTCGAGCTTTCTCAGATGCGGTTTCTATCAGGAGGTGCCACAGAAATACGTGTTCTCAAAACTAGGGTTAGGTAATTGCTCTCTTCAAATAAAACAACTTTGAATTCGCGTTCAATCGTTTTGATGTCGTTTAACTTTAACACAACAATATTATTTTCGTATTCTTTTGCATGAATTAAACACGCTACATAATTAGGCCTGGAATTTAGATTCACTTATCAAGCTTTCAATTTTTCACAATACCTGACAAAACCTGTGAATAAATATTTGTGGTTTATATTTTCATATGTCATCTCCATCGCCCAAACAGTTATTTGTTCTCTAGTAACTCATGTGTTCTTGAGTACGAATTAGCATACGATAAACTTCGGCGTGTTTTTGAATTTGTCTTTAACAGAAACGATTAGCTTCCGGAATCCAATATAGTGAAACTTTATTATTATAAATGTGAGGGATCATTAAATTTTAAATTCTATTGAAAGAAAAGTCTCTTCTTGCTTGGCGTAAACGACCTACGAGGTCATGTCGGCCTTATATAGGCTTTCTAGACTTATTTTTACCACGTAGCTGGATAGTCATCCATTGGACCACCGGGCTGCCCCGGAAAGAAAACTGTATGTGCTGATTATTTTCCAGCCAGACACAACTTGAGTGAAAAATTCCACCAGTGAACAATTCAACAATATTTTAAATAAATACACTAAATAATCAAAACACAATTCAACAAGTACGATGAATGGCACTTAACATAATCGCTCAATCGATAAAGTTTGACAGTACATTGTTCAAACAGACTTCGTACTCCGGACAAGCAATGCTATGAAGCTATATTGTCTCCATGTGCTTAAAATATCGGCTTTAAAAAAATCGACTAGAAAGAATGATTTGATAGATCTTACTAAAGCCCATTTTTCATGCTCGTAAAAAAAAAACTTGTTTTAGGGTAAACTTTTTTCTTTATGGTTTTGAAGAACATTGGCACTTGTTGATGTAGCTTATGAGCAATACATACCCTTAGACGGATAAAACATTTGCAATGAAACTCTCAGCTTCTCTGTTTTTTTGCTTCCATATACTTAACACCATGTGAAAAAACACTTACCAATAGTAAAACTTCTCAACAATGCGTATGTACGTTTCGCTTTCCGGAATAACTTAACTAAACGCTTGAAGTCGTGCTACCAGTTTTATTCCTGTTTTCATCTTTTTCTTTCTGGCGTTGCTTGCTCTCTGTGCAACACGCATACAAAGTCAGACGACACAGATGGATACTGCAAAAGTGTGAAAATGTAGCGTCCCATGAATATTATAGCCATCAGCTCCGGGTGGTCTTCCATAATTCGTCTGCAATGGAAAGCACAATCGTAGAGAGAAACGTAATCATACTGATGTGAAACGATTCCACAGAGCCATAAAATACGAGACGAATAGAGTACGGTTACTTTTGTGACTGTAAGGAAGTTTCATAAAGAAATGTTTATATGTATGCTGTTCTGAAACCTCAGCAAAATTTTAAAGCTTTTTTTTATTATAGGAATTTGTATGAAATGGATAAGTTTTGAAAATTCATTAACTTTCAGTAGATTTAGAAAATCGGTTGTAGATTCCTTACATTTCATTAAATTGAAATTAAGACAGAAAACCGCATTAGGAACCATTTAGCAGAAGAGCATTTTAGTACGAGAATAACTCTAGTTTTTTTTTAATTTCTTCATTCTCTCTTATAGAAGCTAAATGTTTGAACGACGTCATTGATAACTTCCCAAGGCGGTATTACAACGGAATTCTCTGATGATGGTTTGAGATGAAAACACGGATATATGTATGAGTCTCATCTTCATTGTGGTATTTTTAATTTAAGATTTTTTTTTTCAGTTTTGTTTCGATTATTTCTCATTCGATTATTCGCTTCGAACAGCCCGCAGAAAAATGTAAAACAACATGGAAACTATTACAGATATTCAACTTGTTCTTCTTTATTTGACATCCTGCGTGGATGTCTTATAGATGCATACTAGACTTAATATTCAGGTAATAACCTGACCAGGCAATGACGAACTGGAAGGGGATCGAAATTCGTTCGGCCATTATAAGAGCCGACAACCTTATCATTAGACCACTCAACCACTGTACTAATCTATAGAACTGTACCTCTTGATTCGGCTGATGTGATAAACATACATGATCTTTTAAGCTTTTTTAAATGACAGATTTGTTTCATGCACATACTTTATTTTGTATAACTTTCTATGAAATAATGTCAAATATCAATAATATAATACATTAACAACATACGACTGTTCTTTTGCCCTTTATCACCGGCTCCCTCAAAACTACCAAATTTCTCCCCCAATCAATCCATCTTCCCCTCCCCTTCCGTAGTAACGACTGTCTATCCGGTTATGTGGTACATATAAGCCTAGAAAGTCTGTATATTCCAGCATGGCCTTGTTCCTGTCAGGTTGTTCAACTTAGCAGAAAAAGAAGAAGAAACTAAAGAAACTTAGGAAAATTGAGTATTAGGCTTTTCTATTTAACAGTCAAATCAAAATGTTGTGAATTGTGCTATGGACAGCCATTGTTATAGAAATATTCTTTTACAGCTGTCGTACAAATAGATTTATTTCGGTACTATACATTTTTATTTCGGCTGAAACACATGTTAATCTATCGTTTTTTAACCAACATTAATCACGACCCAAGCTAAGTTGTCCTAGCATATAAGATGAATGAAGACTTCGGACACGTCGGCAACATCCATCCATTATGTTTGCTTGGTTTGTTTCTGTTGTGCAAAATCATTCAATCTTAGTGTGCAGTCAACATTACGCTGGAGATGCTTTTAAAAGAAACGTCTCTAAATAACAATCTGTGAGTGATTTATGGAAACGCTAGGCAAACGAACTCAATTTCGGCGATTCGTTCCTAAACAAAAGTTGTCGTTTAACCTGCATGTAGCATTATAAGCAAAATCATATGTTTTATATGGAGCAGAAATGGCAAAAAAAACAGTCACATAGAACAACCTTCTGAAGATTGCCAATGCATTGTAGTATTGTGTTTGAATAACATAAGCAATAAATATGTTAACTTGTAAAATTATTACATCTATTTTATCTGTAGCATAAAATCGTTGAATAGTCGAATAACGACACCGTTTGTTTTTGTTTGATTGCATCTGAGCATCACTCCCTACTTATTGTTTAATTTACTGCGTACATTCACTTTGCTCTACTCTCTACTCTATTCTACTCTCTCTTGAGACAGTTGTTCCAGTTGGTGGTCCTAAGTTTTTTTCGACCAAACCGTGATACACATTTCCCCACTCAAGAAAGCTACATCCCCTTCAGTTCGTCGCCATCATTTAGAACGCACTACTTATAAGCATTGTAGTGCAATCCGAGTCAACCACATTGTGCTACAGCTCGTTGCTTTTTCATCTCTAGATCAATAATCCCAATGGCTCCACTTTGTAATGCTTATGCTCGAGAAATCGACGACGAATTCATCATCTGTTACTTGTACGAGCCTTCTTTTGATCACAGCTGCGCTGCTATACCCACGGATACACTGAAATGCATTTCAGATAACAGGCAACTCCATTGGTGTTATATTAGTAGCAACGGTGATATGTTCAACCCTGGTCTGAAACGGATCAAAGAGGTGTTAGTAAGGCATCAATGCTACGGTGCCGCAAAGTGTCCGATGGTATCAAACTGACTCTCAAAAGGATTTCAAAGGATTCTCAAAGGGTTTTTCTCAAAAAAGGATAACCGAACACAGAATAGTTGGGTCATTTCAGCTAAGCGCCTTTTTATGACATTGCTCGCTCTATCCGAATCACCAACACCCATGTGTAACACCCTGAAATCAAACTAACAATCAATCCCAACAAGTTTAACTTCAACAACACCAGCATCGATGCCAATCTGACCTTAATCGAATACACGCCCTCCGATGACCATCACAGGGACAATGATCGTAATATCTCCATCTCAGTTCATATCGGTAGTCATAGCCCAATTTCACGCACACATACTTGCTCTTTACTTACTCTGACACCCCAGAACAGAGAGTTACTAATTTCGTGCAATAACAATAATTCTCCAGG
>KB699682.1:0-51671 GCA_000349165.1 Anopheles christyi | reverse complement strand
ACCTCCATGAGAGACGATGCGGCTAGGAGTATTTTTTCATTGAGTATTCGCCTCGGCTCTACCCTAAGCGAAGGTTGTGATGAGTTGAGTCGTTTTCTTCGTTGTCTTTCTGGAGGGGAGAATGAAAACGTTTCTCGCATAGCAATTGGCAGTAGAGGGGTGTAAAGAGAGAGAGATAAATACATATATATATATATATATATAGAGAGAGAGAGAGAAAGAGAGAAAGAGAAAGAAGGAGAGAGGGATGGTTTGCCAACGGAAGTCGCTTGTTTCGTCTGGGGTCGGCGAAGTGACAGTGAATGTGCTGCTAACTGATGCCTGTCACTTTGAGCCACTGTGCAATGCCTGGAGGAGAGTAGAAGTGTCTCCTGAAGTAGCAAATGCCGAATGAAGTAGCTGGAATATAACTGCACAGTAACCCATGATAATTTTGCTGAGGATGGCGATATGACGAACTCATCAGCACAGGCATCAGTCGACAACTGCAGTGTCCCGAAGGACATTGAGCCACCCTGAACGGTTCAATGATGAGTGTTGGAATTCAACGATGGAATTATTCCTCTTCTTATCGCAGCTAGTCGTTTATTGTAAATGCAACGTTTCACGGAGTTCGATGAATGTCCCGTGTGTTGTTTCGAGTGCATTCTATTTATTGTTGGCATGGTTGTTTTTTCTGTCAACAGCACAACGGATCAATTGACGGTCGTGTGTATATCTGTAAGTGAGTTTCCTGTCCAATGGACAGTCGGTTTCGGCAGTTCCATAATGTGATATGCATCTTCATAGGAAGAAATAAGACGGACACACCCGAAAGAACGGATGATGTAGGGAAGAAATTCAATGCATAACCTAATCTATCACTCCTATTGTGCAGCGAGCTAGTGGCTATTTCCTCGTTCCGGGAGTGATGATGCCAGAGTGTTTCCGAACCTGAAGACATGGAGTGATTTTTATTTACTCAACCAGCTACCGGTTACCGGCTCATTTCCACCGTTATCCGTCCCATTTCGATGAAGTCGTCTTTGTGGTAAGCGATTTGCGACTAGACAAAGAAGCGAAATGAACTAGATATGCATTTGGGTGTACGTAACTACCTTTGCAATACTAGCTCTAACAAACACTCCTCCCATGATTTAGGATTGCTTGGATAGACGGAAGCACATGGGTAATTGAGTTTTGATGTGTTCTGTGTTTGAATTCAGTTTTTGTAAGTGATGGCTTATGAAAAATCGTGCTCGATGCTCAAGAGAGAAAGGCGGATGATGTTTGATAAGAAGCATAGAGCTCTTGCTGTACAAGTTTTTCATCAGGAACAACATTAATAGTATCAGCAGCGAAACAAAACAGGGACAACCATGGGGAAGCGAAAGAGCTGATGGATCGATCAGGACATAAGCATCCTGAAGGGCTTGGAGTGCAGTTTAGTAAGCGTTCATGTTGAATCCCATACGATCGGCACCCGCTTAGTTTGATTCTTTCGATTCCATAGGGATTGCTGGGATTCCCCCGGGTGGACGAGAGCTAACGAGCGATTGAAGTGAGAAAAAAGAAAACAGCGAAATGACCTTCGCACAACAAACGACCATAATTCAGTGTGGCAGTGTTCGGTTCACATAAAAGTGGACAGTTCCTGGAAGCCGTCCATGCTGGAAAAGCATCTGGCGAACGGAGAGCGCCGTTCTTCACGGTCTGCTTTTTTGTTTCTAGCCAGGTTTTTTGTTTGATTGCACTGCCTACGTTTTAGACATTGTGGAAAATTACCAAACTGGACCTGGCACCAAGAGCGAAGGAACTGACCAACGTAGCCAGCGGGAGAAGAGTTTGCAAAGGGAGACGTTGTCCTCCTGCCACCCACCTTGGAAAAAAGGATAATTGAGTTTTCATGGTTAGTCGGTTACATCAAGCATCTGCGAAGCGTTTGTTTTGTGAGTCAATTAAAGAGCGAAGATATTGTTTTCGGTGACTTTGTCCCCTCGGGGATAAGCCTTCACGGTGTACGGAGAGTGTGTAAGAGGGAGAATCCGCTACGGGATGGTATGAGTTAATTTTTGGGCGATGGAGTGGAAAGCAATTTTATCACATTTTAGAAATTAGAAAACCAATAGATCTCATGGTGATGCGTAAATTGATAGGTAACGGTTCAATGCAAACCACGCCCTTATCGAAAAGAAGCATAATTTGCGGAGCTTTTGTGTTTATCTGGATTGTATGTATTGTATCACAAGTATCGGAACAGAAAAAAACAAGGAAGGAGGAATGCAGCAAGAACAAAACCCATTATCGCGGAGTCGAGGGTAAAATATATTCATAAGCATTTTGAGACATTTTTGCTTCTGCTGGGCCGACTTCACGAACAATGCGAACGTTATCTGGCTTGTGTATGGCATCCTTGTAACGAGCGAAAAGTAAAGTTTATCGATTTTACGTCTACCCACCAGCTAGAGCTTAGACCGGTGCAGGCACGGATGCCTTTGGTTATAGTAGTCTGCTTTTGTCTTCATATAAAGAAACCTAGTAGCTTCACATGACGTCCTACTTAAAGTTTCCTTTTCGCCGATGTTAGCTTACCTCGCCCAGTACGATGCGTTTTATGTTCGACCACGCGCTCGACCACGGTAGACCTCCGTCGGAGAAGTCAGCATACATTAAAATATATAACAAACACGGCACCCCACCGGACAGACCGGTCGATGGTGTGGGCGTGAAAGCTAGAAGTTTTCTTCTCCCACAAACTCAGATCAATTCTCGCACAATTTAACTGCCATTTTCGTCGGGGCAAACGTGCCGTATCCTGTATATTGCTCCCGGGGTATGGCGCTGCACAGTGCTTCTGCGGCACCACTAACACACTGACACTGCCTTGACCGTGGGAATATTGGTTTATTCTATCGCTATCACTGTGTCACACCTCACCCCGTACCACGCCCGTTTGAGATGAAAACTTTTCGTTTCGATTCATACGCCTAACGAAAGCCGCATGCAAGGGCTTGTTAGTGTGTGGAGTAATATCGAAGTTATTTCTAATCCGAACTCAAGTCAACACTAGCAGCGACTTAGTTAACGACATTTTTACACTGTTCACATCTCAATTCGGTGAACGTACCACGATTCCACTTGAATGAGCACTCGCATCCATTTTCACTTCACCTCATTCAATGACACATTTAATTCCCTTCTTTCTCTCAAAAGTTGCGTACGGCCACGGTTTGAAGCACACGTTATTTACTTCATTATGATGTGTTAATGGGAAACAATCTAGCAGATGTTTTCACTGCTGCTTGGAAAGTGTGACAAAACACTCGAATGTGAACCACGTTTTAAAAGGACACCGTTCACGTTTTTATGAAATTGAAATCGGTCGTAAGATATTTGCCATTTGCTATCACAAAACGGATGCAAGTTTTATTTACATAATCAATGCATGTGAAACACTCTTTTAGTACACTACGCGTAAAGGAGGTGCAGTAGCTGATTCAAGCTAGAAAAGTGATTGATGATTCCTGGACGATAGCTTTACCGGGGAACGAAATGCTAGCAGTGGGTATATTCGTATTTTGTTTAACGAAAACACCGCTTTCACAACCGCGTTAATAAAGCTGGTGAGTGAAAGTACGTCACGAAGGAGTGCCCCACCACGATAACTGAAATACACGTGCGGGAACAAATGTACTGAACCACGGTTTCGACGAGACTGGAATGGTTCTAAACATCCGTTTCCGCTCGAACGTGTTCCGAGCGGAAGAGCGATGAATCCGAAGCCGGTTTTCGCCACCTGAAACGTATTCGTTGGACATGCGCTCTTACAAAAGAGTAGCTCGAGACACGTACTGGCTGGCTCGTGCTTTGTTCGGCTGTCGTTTAAAGGCGGCTTAGTTAGATGAAACAAGTTGAAAGCATTCCATAACTTCCATGAGTGACTAGGCGGCTCCATTCGAAGAGGCGGTTTCAATGGAAGTTGCACATCAGGACGGGTCGTAGTAGGTGCTTCGTGAAGCAGAAGATTTATGGTCCCTTAGATTCGTCATCATCCATGGAAACGGTTTGAGAATGAGCATGAGACAGACGGTAAGCGAGAGAGCTTAGAAGAGCTCTAACTATTCTACTTGTCTGGTTTCTTGTAGACGGATTACGAGCGAAGCTAGGGAAGTTAAAGAGAAAACTGTAGCAATATAAACAAATACGTCAAAATGGTACCAACTATCTTTTATAATGCAAAGGGAAATGAGAAAAAGAAAAGTAAATTGAAAAAAGATTAGTACATCATTTGATTGAAGCAATTTGATCGAAAAGGGTCTTACTCCGAAGAATGCACCTAAATTTATATCAAACGTGTAGGTGGTAATCTTGATGGGATTATGATGCATTTGGCAAAGAAAGCTATGCAACTGAAACGTAGATAAGATATGTAAAATACCACCATGAAACAAAATGCATACAAAGCGTTTTGATTATTTGGTGTATACAATAGCTTGGCATGAAATGAAACACTTTACCTTCTTGATGCACATCACATCATTTTCTTGTGAAGCTACATAACTAATCAACGATGCCATTCTTTTGCCCTATAGGAAAAGGAAACAGGACTCAATCACACGAATTGAAATTGTGTCTGGTTGTTTTACAAACCTCTGCATGTAGCAAATGACAGTTTAGGATCATTTGAAAGAGACTTATCTTGTAGATCAAATCCCAAACTAGAAATATGCTGATGGAGTATCGTGCTTCGTAAAAAGCCACAAAGACAGCCCAATAGAAAATGTATATCGCCATGATCCCATAAAGGACATTTACAATGCAGTATCCTGAAAACTTTAAACACATTCTCATTACATAACGATGGCTTTGGAAGCAATATTTGATACTGTACCTCAAACATGTAACGATTGCTAATTTTAGTTGAAATGCTGTGCAGTTCATCGTAGATCAATCCCATAAGGGCAATAAGTTCTTTTCGCAGTTTAATCTCATTGTTGCTGCTTACTGTAATCATTCGTCTACCAAATGATGGCCGCAATTTATGGAAATCTTCATCGCACATATATTTGCTATCAGAAAAATATGATTTATGGAATTGGTTCGGTTCGCAAGAGACGTGTGCTCACCTTATGTGCGTATTAACGGCGGACAATCTGCTGCGTATTTCATAAACTTCTGCATAGAAAAGGCTAGTAATAATTACCAACGAAACGCCGACCATCAGATGACCAACAAACATAGGGATGTTGTAAATTATGTTCACCCGTATTAGTGCATAGACAGAGTAAAGGATGGCACTGATCGTACATACAGTCAGTAGAATCAGTTGATTGAGTTGTTCACTGTTGCGTATGGTACGAGTTCGGCCAGCACCTAAAGCATCGAGTTTCTTATCGACCGAGCGAAATGCGTTCAACAGCTCTGTGGTCCATCTGCTCCGAATCACCCGTTCCGTGGGAATAAGTATCAAATCGCAGAAACCTAATTGAAGGATGATTTTTCCAGCAATGTCTACAATTTCAGAACCAGTATAGGTGTACACTTTCGGGTTGAGCACATTCGCGACAGCAAAGTACGCATATACCAGTATGTTCACCACAAAAAAACAAACACCCGACCGAGAAAGTGTTGCTATGAAGCCATCTTTTGTTTCGTGGTAAAGGTAGCTGTTGCAGCCGAAAAAGCGTGCTAAAAGCAGCATGAGTTGTAAGTTTTCCATCCTCGCCAGACGTCCTAGTACGTCCCAGAAGCCAATTTTCTAATACAAAAAAACCTTATCACCGTGCTTGCGTTTAACGCTCGAATGACTGAGAAAATTCACGCTGTTCAGTTTTTTTGGCATGGGTGTGCCAGAGAGCGAACGATCAGATACGTACCGCTAGTGTAATTGGGGTTTATGAAAAATTGATTTCATTAATTCTGATTGCCTTAAGCACGTGCGTGCATTGGTCCGCGATGCATACTGGTTTGAGGCGAGCTTCCGCCGATACAATGCTTTGGCGTATCACGACCAAAACACAGGAAATGGAAACAAACACAGGTAACAGGTAAATAACTGAGCCCTTCAAAAACGTCAAAGTTTCAAAGTATAGCAACAATTTTTTAGGAAGAGTTTCATGTTGTTCCTCAACTTAACACAGATTTATTGTATAAGATCGCCAAAGTAATGAGAAAGTAAAAGGTTTAAAAGCAACGTGAAGGATTTTTATGTGTCTTGTATATTGGTTTGGTGTGTAGAGCAAATATAGATTTTTAGAAAACTTATGATGAAAAGCTGGAAAGGGCACCCAATCTTCTTATCACCGTTTCAAACTTCCTATGAAAGGTAAAACTCCATCTCATGAGGAGATATTTTATTTGCAGTAAGCATTTTGAATAAATACATTGTAAGTTCAATCTTCGAACAGCCGAAGATACGTAGCGTCGCGAGACAGGTATGGCTTAATGGAATTATAAATACTAACGTTCGCAACGTTAGAGCATCGTTTAATAGATTTCATGGCAAGGCATGAATCTCTTTGAAATTCCACATTCGCCTCATGATGACGATGATAATGGATGATGAGTACAAGAACCCGTTCAACGTTTACCGCACGTTTCCTCATACTCAGTCGCGCGAAAGTTCAAGCAAAAGACGCACTTCTTTGCTTACACGAGCCCCTAAATGGAATGCAAGGCTTGTTTTCAGATTTGGGGTCGTGCTTTTTTAAGCAATAAAGATTTGCAAACGAGGTGGCATGCTTGTGTGGAATATCGCGACTGCGAATGGAGTGCATTCAATGGATTTTTTCCTCAGAAATGCATTTTGTTTCATAATATTAGTTGTTTGTTTTGTTCTATTTTTGTTTGCTTGTGGTTGAGAAACATGTGAATTGTGACTTACACTGGCAAATGTACATAATGCTGTAAAACCATAGTAAACTAACGTCATGTGGTGAGTTGAGTCTGTGTCATAATTTGCCGTAATTTGTCACCCGCTGGTGGGTATGCATGCCATCCTGATGTTCGAGGAGTTCGTTAGCAACTGGTAGTCAAGACGTCGCTTGGTGAAGAGGCAAATTAATGAAGTCTTCTTAAGTAGGCTGTGGGATGTGTTGTAAGCACACGAACCACCAATGTAAACCGAGCAGCTGTCGGTGGGACGAATTTACTTGCCCTTCAGATAATGGGTGAGAAATTACGAATATTTTCACCACGAGATGCTATACAGGACTCCGTGAAGGAATCTCATCACGGGAAATTATGCCAAACGTGCGGTGTGTATTGTTACGATAGGAACCTTGGTAGTGAAACCAAAGCAGACTGTAAACGGTTTGTAAAATCTATCTCCCTGTAGTATCATTCAACTTCAAACAAAAGCAATTAAGAGAGATTCAATTCACCACTTGATGGGGGAAGCAACCGTGATTGCTTGCCACATTTCAACCCGATCCGCAACGCACTTTGTCACCCGGTGAGAAACGATTTCCGGCCTTCGGAATCAATTACCAGAAGTTGACTCTCGGGTCTGGCAACGTTTGCTTGTAATCGTTCGGAATTAATCTAACCCTTTTGATGCCGTTCCTCATACCCACATCCGTCAAACGTGTGCGAGGCCATCCATGAATACGATGGTTCGTTAATCATCTTATTCCAACAGTGCCGATTTGCCAGTGATATAGTTTGTTAGATGCGCCATTTGAATTAACGAAACAGTGCGAGCATTGATTCGGTAAGGTAAATTTTAAATAAGAAACACCGACGACGACCTACGGCTGTTTGGGGTTGGAGTTGGTATTTTTCTTTATGGCATCTCAAATGGCATCAAATTATCACCTTAATTATCTCTTTGCTTTTGTTGTTCGTGCACAATAGAAAAAGAGGTATCGCTATCTCGTCCCGGTGTGATTTAAATAACACAGAGCAGTGTGATCATAACGAACATAAACTCCGTTATTATCGTGGATATGCATTGTGCATGTCAATGCTTATCTCAAACGAAAATCTTGATATCTATTGGTTTTGTATCGAAATCTTTATGTAACGCGTGCGTGTGGTTGTATTTCATTTTAATTAAGACAATAAATTTCACGCTACATAGAGTTGTTGTACCGGGTCATTAATTATGCATTGGGCTACCGTGCGTGATGCCACAGCTCTGGTAAGACGTTTTGAGAATATTGACATTGGCTGACACGAACAACTTTGATAAATTCGTCCAGAAGCCTCATAGAGTTTTGGAGATAAAAGGGTTTTTAGTACTGCCCAACTGTAATGTTGGTGAAGTTATACCCAATGTTTATTCTAAGAGAAATTGGGAACTTTGTTCTACGGCATGAAAACCTCTACGACGTAATAAATTTACATTTAATTGCATTGAAAATATGTGGCGAGCTTTTTGTGTGCCGGCAACAGAGCACCGGTCAATTGTATGTGTCGTGGAAAAGTTTCGCCAGTTTTGTAGCTCAGTTGATCTGCCTAATAATGCTTGTAGTTGGAGGGCATTTTGCTCAGCAATCATATGGCAAGGATGACGCTACCTATCTTCATCGTGGGACTAGTATGTTGATAAGAGTATCCGGTGTGTTTGCTATAGTTATCGCTATCAGTAATGCAATAGTTGGGAAAAGAATCTGGGCGATTTTGGACTGTTGCGATCGATTTGACAAGCGCATGAAGATACTCAACGCCCCCGTCGATCACCGCATCCAGAAGATTGTGATTTTGATGTTGACTTTGGTGTTTTTCGTAGGCGTTTCCAGCTGCTTGTTGGGATTTATGTTTGCCATTTTCACAAACTATTCAAACACTTTACTCCAAATTGTTACTATTACGCAAATAATAATTTTCGTGATGGTAATTGTTTCGATGCTATGTCAAATTGTGATAGTTCTGTATTTGGCCAGTTATAGATTCTATCATTTACGAAGATTCTTTGAAGTGCATTTTCTACCGTGGAAATCTAGCTTGATTTTGCTGAACGAGTTAACAGCCGTTACTCAGTTCCGATGTCTTACGGACTCCTTTCTATTTGAAACTGTGATGGACTTGTATAGCTTGCTTCGAGAAGCCATGCGCTTTATACAAAAAACGTATTCAGTACAGTTGCTCAGTATGACCGTATCAAATATTCCGTCTCCTACTCTGGCATTGTTTGGGATGTATCGTTCCTTCATGACGTCGACCTATGACATGCAGAACTTGATTATAACCATGGCTGCTTCAAGCTTAATGTATCTGATGACTTACTTCTTGTTGACCTTTCTGTCCACCAGTATCAAGTATGAGGTATTGGAATGTTGATTATGATAGTTTATCGATATCATCATAAAGTAAAAATGATTTTTTCTCAACAGATTCAACGTCTGATTCAATGTTTCCATCATTTTACGAATCTTAACAATGTTGAGTATGAAGGTATGATGAAGACCAGTGCTGATCAATTGAATAATGATAATGTAACGGTTCGCCTGGGATCGGTAGAACTGAACTGGAAGTTGGTTTTTGCGGTAAGAATGCGTATGCAAATGCTAAAAAATAACGTACGCTAATAAAAGTTCTACTTTTTCTTAGATGTTGGGCACTATTATCTCGTATCTAATTATTCTGATCCAATTTGACCGTAGCAGTGGGGCTTCTTCGAATTCGGTTGATGTGGAAAACATAGCTTGGTGGCAGAATAACACACACAAATAGAAACGCAACCATTGATTGTGTTAAAAATGTAAACCCTTTGCAATAAAATAGTCAGATCGGATTGTGTATTTGTTTCATTCACCTTATCACAATCTCTTTGTATCGTCACTAACCGTTAATCTTATTTTGGCGCCTGGTAGTAGTGTGTCGCTACGAATGGCATTTTAGATACAGTACTGTGGTAGTGCTTATCGCGCACTTTGAGGGTAATTTCTGTTCCAGCTTTTTTGTACTCCTCACGGATGTAGCCCATCGCAATGTTTTGTTGCAAGCATGGGCTGGGACAACCACTAGTGATTTCACCAACCTTCTGTTGCTCGTTGTTGTAGATTTCTACGTGCTGCCGTGCCGGGGCAGCGCCCGGATCCATCTTAAAGCCCACTCGTCGGCGTGTGACACCATTTTTAATTTGTGCGTTAATTTTTTCAGATCCTGGAAAGTTGTTCTCGGCACGTCGCGGCTTCGCAACCAACCACAGCAGATTGGCTTCGGCAGGTGTCGTAGTCTCATCGATATCGTTACCATACAGGCAGAGGCCAGCTTCAACACGGAGCGAATCTCGTGCACCCAGACCCGCCAGCTTTAGTTTACCAATATTGGGGTCGAGCAACGCTGTTGCAATGTGGGTTGCTTTGACGGATGGAATCGAGATTTCGACACCATCCTCACCAGTGTAGCCACAGCGCGTTATCCGACAACCCTCGACACCTGCAATCGTGTCAGTGGTAGTGTTCATGAAAAATAATTGTGAAAGGTCTTTCGAGCACAGCTTCTGCAATGTTGCGACTGCGTTAGGTCCCTGGACGGCTAGCAGCGACTGATCGTCGGAGGAGAGAAACTGCACCGAAACATCCTTGCCATGTGTCTTGAATGCAGAGACGGCACTCGATATGTTGGCCATATCCACATCTTTCCTAGATGCGTTCGATACGACGTAGAGCACATCGTCAGCAACTCTGTTAACGATTAGATCATCTAGAATGCCCCCGGCACTGTTGGTGAAAACTGTGAGCGTGCCTGTTCCATTGCGTAAGCCCTTAATATCAGCTGTACAGATCGATTCGAAGCAGCTGATCACATCCTTGCCTAAAAACAATCGAAATACATCATAATCACAGTGCAATGGAAACAGAGTTACTGTTTTCTTACCTTTCAGGTACGTCTGCAGCATATGCGACACATCAAAGATGGAACCGTGTTCCCTTGTGTAAAGGTGAGATTTGATGATGCTCTGATCGCTGTACTGCACTGGTAGCCAGTAACCGGCAAAGTCCACTAGTTTGCCCCCTTGTTTTTGATGAAAGTCGTAGAGCGCTGTACGGCTTGGTGTTTTATTCGAAGCAAACTGCCTGATCAGTCCTGTACAGGTTGAGGGAAATGGGGAACGACTATATCCAGATCGCACCACATTGCGAAGAATAGAACTTTGCATTCTCAACTGTCTCTTAGAATGAGCGAACGTATCACTTTCACTTGTTATTCACAAATAAAGAGACTCTCGAATCATCCCGCCGAATCGGCTAGGTAATCAGTGGGCTCGAAATGCTATCAGTATTTCATATGGGATCAGCATCCCGGCAATAGCAGAGGTCAGAGTGGCACAAGTGAACCAATACACAGCAGTAAGACACGTATAGTCGGCAAAGCAGCAAGAAAGTACAACATAGTGAGCGTTATCATTATGGAAGAGTCCCGAGGGGGACATAAGAGTGGATGGTTGTTATTGTCGTGGTTGTTTCATCCCATCGGGCTCTAGAGAGCCATCGATGATCCGATAAGGCATTTATTTTACGTTTGACACATACTAATACATGAACCCTACACACAAATGACACAATATAGTAGACAAACGTGGTGAAATGAAGCGTTTGTTAGAGTGTGTTAGACAAGTGTGTTAAAAGAATTAATATTATTAAAGTATTATATGCAAACGAATGTGGAATTGAGTACGAAGAATATAGGTTTAGATTTTGTTTGTTTGTTCTGTTATGAGTTTAGTTCAATTCTCATTCCATTACTAATCCTATCCTAATGATTCATTAAGGAAATGGATCGTTTGAACTAAAATACAAATTTCTTTTTAATTTTTTAAGTGTGTAGACATTATTCCACCAAACACTAGTATCACAACGCTTGACACATTTATCGTTATGGAACGTTATCGTGGAATGGTCGAATTATGCTTATTTAATAATTGATCTAACTAATGCATCTAAGTGATCAGTTTTAATGAACTACGCTCTTTGGACGCAAACATAAAATGTATATGTTTACCTAAAGTGGACATTTTTCGTACCAATGAACAAGTGTTTGTTAATTGACTGATAAAACGAACTTCTTATGATTAATTGCTATCCATCGCTCAAATGAATTGGGTCTTCAAACCATTTATTGGTTAAATAACTTTGTTAGGGATTACATGATTGTAGGCTTATTCTTGGAGTAAATATTTAGTATTTTATTGGCAGTCGTTGTAAAACATGTGCTTGTCGTATAAAAATCCACGCCACGTCTATGACGTGCTACGACCATTACTTGCATTCTCCAAATTATGCGGTCAAACTGCATTTTCGATAGTTGGCGAACCACCTTACGTGCAGATTAAAGTTACCCGCGTGGAATATGCGACCATATTAACGAATTTTGCTGCGAATTTGTTTTGTGTGTATATTAACATCAGTAACAGCCAGTTGTCCCGATTGACCGGTTCCACGGTGATGGACTTTGGACTTAGTTTTCTGTTTCCTATGGGTGCTATTATCATGATCATGTTGGCTATTGATAATTTCTTGCGACGCGATTTAACCTGCACAATCATAGCAGAGTTGTTTAAAGTAGATCGATCTTTGCAACGCAAATGCCATAAAATTGATCATAGGCGACATTATGCGATACTCGCAAGGGTACTGTTCGTGCTAGTTATAATGATCGCGGTGGGAGTCGTTTTTTCACTTGGAATGTGTCTGTTTACTGATTTTTCTCTGGGTAATCACTTGATCAACTCATTTTCATATGGACTTACCGGGATTCAGTTTATGATAGTGAACTTTCATTTTGTTGCCGCCGCCCGACTGATTACCTTTCGATTGGATGCAATAAAGCACATCCTCAGGAAACACTCCGATACTGGCTCATGGTGGATAGAGCAGAAGCAACGCTGGGGACGTAGGATGGATCCAGTCGATGTCGTTGTCGAGCTTGCTGATGACTTCGCGGCCCTTGTGCACATAGTTGAACGAGTCAATCGGATATACTCCAATCAGATCATTGCCTTAATCACAGGAGTAGGAATGTTTTGTATTTTTGTGATATATTCTAGCACGTATAGTTGTTATTATGTGGGAAGCACGAGAGAATCGCATTTGACTGTTATCTTACTGACTGCTTGTGTATTTTACGTCATGATGGTTGGGGTGACTTTCGTCGCCGCGGCTTCTGTGGAAAACACAAGCAATGAAATTGTGGGTCTAGTTCACGAGGCTATGCATCGAGTCGTAGATTCTTCCATCAAAGGAAAGCTCCTGTATTTCTCTCTGCAAATACTGTTTCGAAGACCCAAGCTACGATGTATGTTTTATGACTACGATTGGAAAACGTTGTTTAGTGTAAGTAGACCACATAAAAGTAGAATCACATTGAAAGGATATATTATTATTACTTGTTGCAGATATTTGGGTTTGTGGTGACCTATCTAGTAATACTGTTGCAGTTTGATAAATTCTCTGAAGACACATCCAAAAGGAATATTTGGACAAAGTAAAACCGTATGATACACCAATACAATGGCGAAAACCAGTGAAACAACACGAACAGTATTAAGTGTTCTCAGCGGTGGTGAATGAAACACTAACGAGATGCAATAAACGGACGTTGCAGTCTACTTGCACTGATGATTGTGCTCGTATGAATGAATATTTGCTGATAAATAATGAAATTAATTCAGTGAATGAAATATTAAATGGTTTTGCAACGTTTTATACCGTTTTTCATAGGGGGTTCTTCCTCAATCACACAGCCGACATTCCTACGTTCCGTTGTCACCGGTGGCTTAATGGCATCTCATTAATTAATGGGCGGAAGACTGTGTGAGGGTTTCTGGAAAAGGTTACACTTCATTAATTGGTAAATAAAAATCTTTATTCCTGATGTTAACCGATTAATGAATGCATCTGTTGCGTGTGAACTTCGATTCGATTGCCCATCACCTGATTTGCAAATAAAAACCACTTACAATTCCTGGTAAATTAATCTTTATCGTGTTTCGCTGTGTATGTGCATGTGGCCAACCAGCACAGGACTAGCGCAAAATCGTAAATTGTAACAGGATTAAATGGCCGGCTCATATTTGATTGCAGTCACAAATTACAGTATTGGATGATAAATGGAGTATCCCTTTGGGACGACATGATGCAGGTAAGCTTGGGTTTGCCGTTGAATGTATTTAGGAGCATTAATTTGATTTGACATTTCCTATTTCGTTCATAACACATGCCATATGGTTAAGGAATGATCGAAATATTGATATTAATTTGCTTAGCTCCGACGCCAAAACGGAACCTATTTGTAAAGCTGCGGAGCATCACACATTTTTTAGTGGAGGCAACAAAAATTTTATGTTTATTTCCTGAGCATATCGATGCAGCACGTTTATAATGTTCGTATCAATGTTGCGCGTTGTTAAACTGTATCATAAATCCATTTATATGCTAATAAAATTACAAAATGTAACGTCGTGTTGCTGTTTGAAGATGTGCCGCACTCTGGAAATGTTTTAATGCTTTGTTTCAAACTGTATCATAATAATCAAATATGTCGCAGCTTCACTGCATGCCTGCAAACGAAATCGATTAAAATCAGTTTGAATTTGTACCATGGCTATCCATTTCCATTTACCTTTACGAGCAAAGGCCAATCAACGTCAAAAAAACGAAAATCAACGCTGGGTGTGCGGTGGTTCATTTGCTCTGAAAACTGCTGGAAAAGATTTTCGGCTTCCATAGCAGCGGTTGTATTGATGATGCGATGTACTAACTTCCATGTGACGATAGTTCGCTTTTTTATGTGTCCGGCAATCCAAATCGTAATGATCGGTAGACAGCAATAGCTCGTTGTGCCAATCGTGTAAAATATACAATCATTCAATTCTACAACATTGAAATGGTAGAAAATGACGCGAATAAAAGCAAAGGTAGTTAGCAGCTGCGAGACCAAAACGTGAATCATAGTTAGGACAACCTGCAAAATAGTATAAAGTTACCAGACTAGCTAAGGTTCCGAATACAGTTGTTCCTACCGAAAACCCAAAACATTGTGAACAGTTGGTTGAAATATCGCTGAGCTTGTCGTGCAGACGCATTAATGTTTTGATCAGTGGCAAAGCGTTCTCCCTATGATCTTGAATACGATTAGAGCAGAAATTCTTCCTAAACAAACGTAATAATCAGTTGGTGACAAAAGAAGCGTGGAGCGATACAGCCAACTTACCTTAAAAAATCGTTGATCGCTTCTAGGCGGTACAAAATATGAAAGAGCATAACGTTGCAAATAGTGTTGTACAATAAACCACCCGCCCAAGAGAATCCAACAAATGTCAGCACGATGAAGTGATCCATCCAAAACTCAAATCCACGTATAGATGCTAAGCTGATAAGCGGAATGCTGATGGAAGCCGTAGTTAATAATGTCGAAAATATGTGAAAAAACTGGTAGTTGAGTGGGTAATTATGTTTGGCAATCTGTTGTTTAAAAACAAAGGGGAAACAAATTAACAAGTGTCTAGTACAACGGTGTTCATTTCGTTTACCAGGGCATCAAAAATTGCTAGATCTTCAGATATGTGCGAAAATTTTCGTTTCCGAAACAAAAATATCCATGGAACAAATAACATCATGTAAAATGGAATCTTGAGCACAATGTCCAAACCCTTTTCAACTAGCTGCGAACTCGACACGAAGATCAAATCCCATGCATCGGTAACGTGAATGATGTACATCATGTATATTCGTAGGAACGTAATTGCAAGCGATAAAACTAGATCAAGAGAAGTGGGTCGTCCCTTTGTGGTGTCAAAACGAATCACGTGAGTGCCAAATGCTCTAGATGTATTCCAGATGGGTGAGATCGCGTGTACGAGATCGTTGATTTTGGGCCACCAGGACACAGCGTATTCTCGACTATTTTCTAAACCAAACAAATCCATTGCTGCACCTTTAGTAATAACTGACTGTGGCTATACTGGTTAGTGCTGTGGTCTGCAAACGAGTGAATATGTTTGTGCTATGAATTGGACACTAAAGCTTTGAGAGACATTAAAAAAAATAGATTAAACATGTGATTAAAAGAACATTAGTAGTCTGCATGTCATGAGGGTATGCATATCAAGCATGAGCAAGCAATGAGCTTTTGGACTTGCTGGTCAGTGCATCGAACAACATGGGTCAAAGAGTAAGCAACTGGTTTCAAGCGGAACCTCGACACGTGTACGATGTACTTAAGTATTGTGAACTGTTGTGCAGCACATTTGGAATAAACATTTATCAATTTGTGGGCAATCCGGCCCATGGAGTTGCTAAACTCAGCGCTTTAAAGATGGTAAATTTTGTGATACTGAACCTGCTGCTTGTTGGTGTAGCCGCTATACATGCCAGCATTCCATACAATCTTCTCAATAATGGATCCATTATTGTGACGTACGGCATACGAACATTACTTGTCGGAGGCATGTTTGGAACATGTGGCGTCGTAGTGGTTCATGCTTGGAACTGGAAATCGGTCATTCGTGTTTTGCAAGATATTCATGAAACAGATTTGAAGGTAACGCTTAGAGTCTACCCTATCTTAAACCCTTTAATAGAAATCATGTTTTTGTTTTCAGTTTCAGCTAATAAAACATCCTGTTGATTTTGCCGAGCACAAAAAACAAATCCTGCTAGGGTGTGGGTTGAGTTTGTTTCTCCATCAAGCCATCCTACTCTGCTACAACGTTGACACATTAATGCACATCGAAGATCGAAGTTTCTCTTGGAAAATGGTGTTCGGGCAGTTTTACTTCAATATAGTGTACTTCACAATCGCATGCCAATTTTTGTGTTGGTCGTACATCATTTCATTCCGGTTTGTGCATTTGAATCAAACACTGAAGCTTCGGTTTGACACATCGAACGGCGAACGGGTTGGAAGTTTGCTGGGCGAAACCAGTTACCGCGGAGGAACCGTACAGGAACGGATAAGAGTGGTGCAACAAATGGCAATCATTTACTATCAGCTGACCGAAATAACATCGAAAATGAATAGACAATTTGTAGATGTGTTGGCGCTTAACGTAATAGTAGTACTCCTGTTTAGCGTATTTAACATCTTTGCTCTGTTGAAGGTTTACGCTAGCAATGATTCGCGCACACGCATGTTCTCCGTGTTCAATCTAGGGGGTGGTTTGTTTTACACTTTCATGTTCTTACTAATCGTTGGTTTATCGCAAATGGTATCGAAAGAGGTAAGAAGGTATGATTGTTTGTGGTTGTTTTTTTATCGATAAAGTGTAACGAATCCAATTTCAGAGTAAACAAACGGGCGTTCTACTACACAAGGCTATGAATAATGAATCTAATGACGCATTGGTTCGATCTATGATACTATTCTCGCGACAGATTCGTAATAGGTCGGCTATTATCGGATCAAGACAAATCGAAATCGATTGGCCATTCATATTTCAAGTGCGTTTATTATGAAGCCGGAATGGAATATACATTATATGATTCTAATCCTGTTGCATCTCCTACAGACTATAGTGATACTGGTGTCATATTTGGTGATTCTATTGCAGTTTGATGCAGCGATACGATAAAGGTAATTATTTGTTAGTCCGCTGAGGAATGTCAGAGAAGAATGGTATCTTCTTATTAAGGCAATATTAATTTGCTATAAAGTGTGGAGAATGTGAATAAAAAGGCGTGCCACTCACAGGAAGGCACATTAGAGCGGTTGTATATTGTTGGTTTGGTATATGGTATATGGAGTAAAAATGAAGTGGTTTGTAGCAGATTCAGTATTTGACTCTATTAGACCTGTGTATCGTGCCGGCAAGTTGATTGGAATATTCACCCATACAATAGACTTTCGGCGGCAAATGTTTCTCACAAATTCACGGGATCAGGTTTTGCTGGTGGTGGCCATCCTGATGGACGTGTACGCCCTTACAGTATCGACCAGAACATCGTACAGTTTCTCAAATTCGATCCTTTTAAATGTTGGCATCTTTTGCTCGGTGAACTTGGGCATTATCATTTCACTGAGCGTTTCGCTCTGCAATCGGCTTGTCGTGGGACGGATGTTCAGATTGTTCAATACACTCGACCACGTGGATCAAATCCTAGTGAGCTATGGTTATCGATTAAATCATCAATTGAATCATCTTCTTAGCTGCATTTACATGGTGGCTCCGATACTCATTAACTTTTTGATGATGATATCCACCTTCTTTATTGCACACGATCAAGCAACAGAACAATTTACAGCAGTAGAAATAATCGTTTTTCTACGATCGTCCTTGGTGTTTACGATATATGGGTCGTACATTTGTGTGACTTTGACATCAATTTACATGCGTTTTCGTGGTCTCAACAAAGTAATAAGGTAAGAATAGATCAAAGCTTTGATCCAACAAGCAAATAAAAAGATGCTTTCTTGCCGCAGCAACCAATTCCCAATGTCAACGATAGCAACAGATCCATACAAAAGCAGAATCACACCTGTGGCGGATGGTGTTGCTACGGTACGTTGTATTGGTGACATGCACGAAAAACTCAGCGAAAGTATAGTCGACTTTAATTACTGCTTTGCTCTTCAAATACTTCTGATGATGGCATCTGCGTTTGGATACACGCTGTTCTCAATTTTTGGGATCATTCACGCGCTTTCGCAACCAGAGCAAGATGCATCACATCAAGTATCAATGAATAACATGGTGTACGGTTGTATTTATCTGTCCTTTATTATTCAGGTAGTAGTGGCGGGGAGTTTAGTGACAAAAGAGGTAAGGCAAGACAGAGAAGCATTCTAGTGTACCTAAACGATTGATAATATCAGCATTTGTTTTGTTTGAATATAGTGCAAAAGGACAGTAATATCTGTACACAAAGCAATATGCTACGGTTACTACGATGTAGTCATACTCAGACAGATAAAATTTCTTTCGCAGCAGTTACATAGTATTGCGCCTCGTATTTCGTGTTTGCTTTTTGACTTTGAGTGGCCATTTTTAATTTCGGTAAGAAAACCTTCACCATTGTTGCTATGATATTTCATTGTATTTTTTCATATACTCCTTTGTCATAGGTAGCTGCTACACTCGTGATGCATGTCGTTATTCTCGTTCAATTTGATTTGTCAATTATTGCCAATAAAGTTTGAAACAACAAAACTTGGAGGTAATAAACCATCAAGGATGTAGCCATGTTTGCGGCAGATTGTAGATGTGTTTCTACTACGTTACCTTTCCTTGTGTCTTAGATTGAAGCGTCACCCATCTCATTTCGAGTACTATCAATCAATGTGAACAAAAAGGATAGGATAGGAATAGGTTGCTAGGATGGAATTTGTGAGGCTGCTACACAAGATTAATGTTGGTGAAAGCAATGCATCTATCATTTAGCCGTTCGTCAAAACATTAGTTACGGTGGGTGCATCGCATTGCAGTAGAAAGATGTGATAGTTGAAAATTGAAAAGTTAGCTTTCAGATCCCCTACCTCCTGGCAGCTCTGATGTGCTCCTGAAATCCAGCTTCTCGTTCGTCCTCAACTCAACAAATCACGCATGGACTGGGAAAGGCAATAAAAGCTAAAGAAAGATAAGGAGTGGTCGGTGCAGTGAGTGACAGTATCGAATATATCTTTTGCAGAAGTTGTGTAGCAGGACGATGTATTTGATAGCATAGTAAGGATCAGGCATTATCACGGTTTATGGGGATGCTCGTTGGGGTGTCTGAAACAAGTACAAGCACCACACATTTAACCAGAAATATCAGAGAAATAACGTAATCCGCATAAGTTAATAGGAAGCTGCCAGGACGAATCCGAAACCTAGCAAAACGACAAGAAATTCATCACGTAGCAAAGAACCTAACGCAAGCTAGTCTCGAAGGATCTATTGCTGCTGGCCACATTTCGCGTGCCTTGCGGCGGTTCCGGTTCATTTTGCCAATCCCGGCCCTGTCAAACCGCATCCGGTCTTGTTTTCATAGTTCGTCATCTATTATTCATGGCTGGGATGCACTTCCATGGTTTCGTTTGGGTGTCTTCAATGGCTGGATGAAAGGCTGCTTATCGAGGTAATCACACACAAGCAAATCAAACGGTATTGTGGTACGGTAAAAGATGGTATGGAAGGTACAAGGACTGGCTGGTCCGTGGAAGGCAACATTTTCTACCCGATGTACGTGAGATGATTATTAGAGGTCAGTTTTCAGCTGGCCAGTTGAGGTGCAAACGAATTTGAAAGCTGCAATGGTATTATTGTCGGGGTTTGAGCGTTGAGCTTCAGCTAGTTATCAGAAAAGATATGCGGTTGGTAAGAGTTTGGTTTAATTAGAAAATTGGAAAATAGAAAACTATGGAATAAAGCAAAATTTGAAAAAGAAGCATATTAGATAGCATATCTGTACATATTATTTTTTGTGTTCCTAAGAAATCCATCAGACATGCTTGTCAAACTTGCGTTGAATTATTAAACACTAGTAATTAATAAGCATAATCGAACTTAATTTAATTAGCTCATAATCTCCAATGAAGCACCCTTTGTTGAGGATCAAATCTGAAAAATTGAATGGAAAATATTCTCTACACGTTGCTTACCTCTGAATAAGACATGTAGCATGATCCACATGCGGGTATAACTCTAACGAAAAGAGAGTGATTATTGGCTGCGTTGTTTTTCATGCAAACAATAGATAATCTTTACTTTTTGAAGTAAGACCGAATGATACCTAATGTTTATTCACAATCGCATAATGGAATACAAATAGCGGTTGAAAAATTGTTCAATAGAAAGAAATAAAAATTATGCGAACCTTACTTAAATACATTAAATATTATGTTGGCAAATATTTTTTTATTTCGAATCTCAGGTACAGTTAATGTGAAGTCACAATTAAAGTGGTATCAAAATAAACTGGAATTATAATAAATACGGTTATGAATATTGAATGACTTCATTTGATTGAGTTGACCTGTGGATTGTAAGAAGGCGTACCTTTAACTAAACGAGCAGCCAATTGTGGGTGTACTGAGAAGATGACATTGGTGAAAAGGAGGACGTATAAATAATTAAAATGAATAAAACATTCTGAGAATCTAAAATGAGTTGAGAGGTGACAAGGGGAGGAAGAAATCTTTGTGCTTTCTTCACGAAAATGTTTGATACATGGATGGGAATTCAAGATGATCCTATTTTTACTGCATTTGGTTTTGCCTTTAAAGATTGGTTTGATAGTTGTTTCATTTAAGTGTAGAATGAAGCAATAACTCTGTACATAGATTTGCAAAACACACCGACAAAAACTAAGAGAAGGCAATTGCAGGGATATCAAACCAGTTGTTTCCGCTTTGTAAAACTATTACTGGAGTCATGCCAAATGATTCTAGTAAAGGCGATAACTCGGTTGCTCATACTTGGTTGTAAAAAGTAGAACGATCGATCTTTATTATGCAGTAAAGCGTTTCCGTTGCGTTGAATAAAAACGGGACAATGCTCGATTTTGACTGTCGCTATTACATTGCAGAAATTTAGGCGCAACTTAAAAAAACGCGGTTTTCAAAAAATGGACTAAAAACTAAATTAATGTTTAAAAAAAGTGAGACGTAATTTTTCTCCTACAGCTTATTTTGCTTCATACGTTTAAAACAAAGAGACACAATTTGTCTCACATTGTTTTACTTTGATTTATTACAACATTTTTTTTTTCATTTATAGTAGTTTTGAATTATTCGAGATTCATTAATAATGATTCATTTATCTTTGAAGATTCGTGAATTTTTGGAGAATCATGAATCTTGTTATAAGAGATTTAGATTCATTGAATCTATTCAAAGATTCCCCGTGGCTGTAGTTCTTTGGCTCTCAGTTTGTTCCTCTCGATAAAAAGTGGATTGCTCCCATTTTGATTAATTGGAATGAGCTTTGTATTACTTTTCTTTACTTTAGGAACTTTCAAACAAGAAAAAGGTATCATTATTTTTGGTATTCGAAGCTCTAAGCTGCATGATGTCAAACTGAACAAGTATATTTAGATAAGTAGCAAACGAAGATATCATCTGTAAAGATAGAGAAGAAGAATGTTTTGTTTTGTTGTACATATCCCTTAATTCGAGGCTTTTCTTACCGTGAGCAGAAAACTCCAATCAATATCGTAGAAATAACATGATGCCTTTGGTACATTGTGGGCAAGCTGAACGGAAAAGGATCGCAGCTAGTACAAAAAAGAACAATAATTGCTTATGTGGTAATTATATTGTGTGATTATTTACCTGTTCAATAATTCCCGAACCGCAATCATTATAGATGGCAGCTTTGTGCAACAGTATTGCGGTTTGTTTTGCCTGCAAATAATTGTTAATTACAAATGATATCAAGGATGTGTTGAAGAATGTGGAACGCCCGTGCCTTTTTGTTAAGTAAGTTTCCAGCGAACATTACTTGCATGATGACCAAGATGAAGAACATACTGAGAAAGGCTTGTGAAATCATAACAGGATCAATGAAGTTGTAATTATGGCTAGCCAAGAACACGTGTATGATGGTGAAGGATGATACCAAATTAAGACCAAAAGCACTTGCAATTATGTAAAATATGTGTATGAAAAAGCATCGGTTGTAAACTTCTACAGCAGAGCTTAGCTTCATGTAAAGCATGGCCATTGTTTTGATAGTTTCTTTTTCGGATAAGGGCTGTAGCAGCTCGTTGGACTCGGATTCGGTATGAAAGTACATGCTGCAAATAAAAAAAGCATCGCTTCGTTTGATAGAAATGTGTTTTTATGTTAAGGGACGGTTGGTAAATTAAGAATATTTGGTTAGTACGTACCAAAATGTTGCATTAATGATGTGATATCGGTAAACAATTGCCCATAGAGTAACACAGCAAAAGCAGCTGGTCATGATATACACCAAATTGCACATGATAAAGCCCACCAGTGCAACGATGTTGCGTCCAGTATCATAATCAACTAGAAATGGGTTCGTAAAAGCGGTTCCAGTAAGGCAGATAAGCTGCAGCCCAAGTGTAAAACATAAGTAAACTGTGCTATAGAAATATTCGGCACTGTAATCATGTGTGAAGCCAAGTTGCCCCAATCCCTTGTCCACTTCCATGATGAGATCAATAAGACGATCATACTTGTATGCTTGAAAGTAGTTGGTTATTGGTATACCGACCAAAGCTATTAACTGCAGTGTAAGAAAAAGACCGAGAATGAATTCAATCAGCGAAGAGTCAAAGTACGACGGACTGTCAGCCTTCGGTGGGATGCCTGATTTGAAGACGATAAAGCAATTGAAAAACATAAATCCAACAAAAACGAGCACATCCTTGAAGGTGCGTCGAATGCCAACTTTATCGAATGTTGTAGTGAACGAGATCAGTCCGAAGACTTTGGCAATGTAGTACAAAATTCGAAGGGTTTCCACGAAGCTTTTTGCCTCAAATAATCGGCTCATCACGCATGGACAGCTAAACACTCACGTTAACAGAGGAGAAACGAAGTTTTAACTACTTCTCAGTCAGTTGGTCACCATCGAATGATCTGGGACTATGGTAGCTCGCCTGGAACCAGATGAAATCGATGGGTAGAATTAATTATTCAAAAAGGGTCACATTCAACCACCGATAACATCGGTGGCGGAAATGATTAATGGATGAATCGCGGGTGTAAACGATAATTGATGATTGGAGCTGCTGGTTCGCGTTGGTAAAACGGATGCGCGTGGCCGTTTAAAAGTATTAAAGGCTCACAGAATTAGCCAGGAAATTTAACGTACTTTGAACTTGCAAGTGAGGCTATTGAATGGAGGAACAAAAAAGAATCATTATGAGAGATACTAAGCAACCTTAAAAGTTTCCATAGTAACACAAATATTTTTACAACTTACAAACCTTCATCTATGACGGACATGCACGATTACCATTGGTTAACCTTTTGATAGCTTCATTTCCGTTTTGTTCAGTTGGTATGTTGCTGTTGCATTGTACATGGGAAATGGTTTGGAAATACGGCCATTGAGTTGGCTTCAACGATAAAAAAAGAAGAATGTAGAAGCCCTAAGCGTTATTAACCACCCGACAGTGATTGAAATAAATTATGTCGTGTTTCTGTATCCCTACGGCCGTTTTCCAAAGGCTTTGTAACAGACGGTGTGGGTTGCAGTATTGCAGCCAGGTAGAGTGCGTGGCCAATTTAATGCAACAAACGCCGCAAAACGAAGCGCACTGTGCTGGTAATCCATCAACGCCAGGAACACCCACGGCATCGTCAATAATATGCTAATTCATTCGCCCATCCAGCTGGTGGTACCTGTGGTAGTTCCGGCGCCCCTGCTATCCATATTGATGATGTTGACCATAGCGGCAACTCTTGGTGTTCTTTGGATGATGTTGAACATTGTTTTACAAAGAGAAGTGCATTCGTAGACGGCATTTCATTTGTCCACCTGTGAGAGAAGAACTCTTGTTCCCCGGCTTCCCTTGGGTAGCTTCCATTCGAACGGTGGAGTAGTTGCGGAAAATGTCTGAGGCGACATTTTGGCTGAACCTTCCGGAAGTACGGATGAGTCACAGTCGCAGAAGGTGGGCATTGGTATCGTCGGTTTCCATGGTGGGCTCAATGTAATGCGATTGCGGTGGGTAAAGCGAGCGAGAAAGAGGTGGCAATAAATTTTGAATTACATCCCCCTTTAGTTTGGTCCCCATTGTTGTATCAATGTGCAACTGGGCTGGGGTCCTTTGAAACCTACACCCTTTAGCTACGACGAGCACGCAGCAGACGAGACAGGATCGGAGAAAAACCGATGCCTTTCGGTTTCGATGTTTCCCCAGGGTACAACTTATTGGAACGGAATGTGATTTATGTGACGGTTGACGTTTTGCATGCGATCCGTAACCCACGTGTGGCACCTTGGGATGCTGGTCTCTGATGGACCCGCACGCTACAGAATTATGTTTGACGCTGTGAAATCTCCTCCATAGAAAGGTTACACAGTCGAGCACAACCGATAATGGGATCAATGGAGAATCGCTATCAGGTGACAGTGTGCTCGTAACGGTAGGATGTGAAGAAAATCAGAAACCAATGAAATGCATATAATTCCTGGGGCTTACATATCTTTTCAACATGTTAGGGCCACTTTGGCAGATCTGATGTATTGTGCCGCATTCACTTAGACAGCTTTTCGAAGGAACAATGTAATTAAGGCGGTGATATTTTCGAAACTAATTTAGAATTGAAGCTAATTGACGGTTCTTCCACAAAGGGATCATCTTTCTGTCTGTCATTCTTATTCAAAGAAAATCAGAGAGATGAATTGTGGAGGCATCTGAATCGTAACTCTTCTAAACAGCTTTGGTCATACAGATGCTGTTGAAAAGAGCATCTGTGCTGACTGACCAGAATAACAATAAAATTTACCTATTTACCGCTTATTTGTAAGAATAACCGACACCACACCGAGCTCTCCACACTACCGAACATGTTAGCAGGCAAGCAGTTTTACTGCACGTTTTGGCATGCTTCGAAGCGTGCGATGGACTACGTAACTCGCCACAAATTCATCGTACCTCGCTGGCCTGGATGGTCCAGCTGTTTCATCTCGTGCCTACATGTTTGACCACACACAGCCGGGGCAGCTTGCTTGTACCGGTGGCTATTCTGCATCCGGTGCATAGCCAAACAAAGCCAACCACCACGGGACCCGTACCTAGGAGAACCTTGGCTTACATTTCCCTGTTTACCGACCTGTTTGAAAGCATCTCGTCACTTTCCTTCTTACCACCACTGCACCGCCAAACCATTCCTCAGAGTAAATATGGTACAGATAGTTGAACAATTTTGCATGGAAACATAAGCACAGAATATATATTCGCCTTGGTTCATTTTCATAAATGGAATGGAATGGAAAATGGAACGTCGAGCTGAATCGTTGCCCATAGGTCTCGATGAATCTTTTCGATGCGATTTAACATGCCAGAAGTGCTGGAGCGCGCAGAGAGACCGCGGTAACAGTGTATGACGGGGTTTGTTAGTGTTGACCACTTGCAGGGGCGAAGATCAACATCATTATCGAGGAAAGCAACAGCATCCTCTGCTAGCTGGTCTGATACTGTTTAGGTGTAAATCCCACTGGCTTCTCGGTATCATTGCCTTGGGGGCAACGGACGATAAATTTGCCAATTTTACCTCTATGCGGCACTTGACGAAATTAGGATCATATAATGCCATATTTACATAGATATTTTATCTCCGCCAATTGCATGGGATGCTACTTATTTGATGCATCTTAAGATGATGTTTGATTAAATGCGTGGCAGGTGCGTTTCATTACATATCTACAAAAAACGCTCTACATAATATGGAAATGCTAGAAGAGTGCTAAGTATCAGGAGTAAGTTCCTAATATTGATACAAAATAAATATATGAATCGAGGAATTGCCCAAGGATTCTTGGGTACATGGGAAAAGTAAGAACTGTGAAAAGTGCCACTGCAACTGTGTTTCAAGAGTTTATGCACATTTCTTGGAACGTATCGGTATAGCTACCTATTTTTGACAGCCTGTCATGTAAACGTTGTTCATCATTAGGAAAATATGCTGGAATGGGCAAAGTAAATTAAATTATGCTAAGCTGCTGTATAAGATCTTGTGCTTTCCATAACAATTCAATGTTATTCTATCGGTTTAATGATGCTTTGTATCAAGGAGAATCAGCTATATGTTACGTTATGTTTCTCTGTTTCTATTTGTTTTCACTCTTGTACACTCCTTGTAACCATTACAGTACAATTTTGCATATGAAGAAGTAAGTGTTTTCCATGAAACGCTTGAAGGTTCTCGCTCCAGTTGCACTCGATCTGAAATTGGGGCACGGTTATAAATGTGCTAAGGAGCCCCACTTTCTAATGCAATGAGCATACTACATCAAAAGACTAACGCCTTTGAAGGCAAGTCCTCACCTGAAGAGAAGACATTAAGTATGATTTGTTCATTGTGTGAATACAATTAACTGTCAGTATGTGCCACTTGTTCATTGCAATGTTTCACCAACGGGAACTCAGTGTGTGCGTCCGAAATTACCAGCGCTAGCTTGTTGAGACCGTGGCATGCTGAATCGGTTGCGAACCATCCGAGGTTAGGGTGACATTGCAAATTTAATCAAGTTCAGTATGGTGGCACAGAATGAGGCGTCCTGTGCAACGCTCGGATATACACCTAGAGGTCAATATGTTTCGTCGTCGCACCAGGAGCCTTCACAGGTCCGAAGACGGTTTCGGCAGCTATGGCGGCACCGGATGCTCATGACTAGGATCGTGTCGCCTTTTGGCTGATGGGATCTTGGCTGGGTTTTATCTTAGCCGGTTTCATCGTAACGGGTAGGTAATTCAATCGAATCGTTGAAATCGAAAGGGCACTAAGCCGGTACGCTTGGCATGAACATACGGGCTGGGAATTGTGTGTCCATCGTGTATGGTTGCTGCTGCTTCGAACGTACTCTCCACCGACAGTGAGGAAACGTTACGATCATGCAACTGCCGCCACACCAGACCTAGATACTTCCGATATCCTCTTCTCTTTACAACCCGAGCCAGCAGCAGCTGCGAAAGAGTCATGAGGCTTTAATAGTCTGCTAAGAGCGCCAATAAACATAAACTGCAGTTCCCAGTTATGCTGGTTCCTCTTCTTCGCGACATCCGCATTCGAACGGTATCTTCTGCATTGCCTCGAGCGAGGTTTGTCCTTGTGCGCCGAAAGTACATAGTTTGCTCCAGTCCACGGGAAGATGAATAAAACGTAAAGAGCATTCACTGAAAGATGCGTAACATATTCGCCTCTGTTTGTTGAATCGAAGCAGTGGAGAGAAAAGTATTGTCATCGCACTTATAATGGTAAAGCGAGAAGCGATTATGTTTGGCTAATTAACAACACAAGCAGCAGAACTTTAAATGAAACACACAGTAGGAAACATTCACGGCATCGTAGAATAATAAGTTTTGACAAATAATAAATATAACAAATCTTTATTATTGACATTTCGTTTTAAAACACTAGAACTCTTGTATGGCAAACTCTTCCTTTCAATTTTTAATTTGAAGTATTTTTTACACAACGGAATCTAGGAGGATATGTCATTTTTATCGCGAACTTCATTGCCCGGTGAAAAAGTGAAAGTTTGGCGGCCTACAAAACAGGCCGTTGGTTTGGGGTAGAATTCCACAGTCCGCGGGATGCCACGCTTGTTGGGATGCACCGGTAGATGCACTCAGTCTGTGGCCTTTCGTTGCGTGATTTCCTCCGCTTCCTGTTGCATTTCCTTCACTAAACCGATGAGACGTAGGTTTTCTCCACTCTTTCGCCACGCTGTGCTTGAATAACGAATGCTATATTCACCATTTTGGGGAAGCCAAGGTTCCTGAGCTGCGAAGCACGCTCTTTGAAGTCGTGTTTGATCGTAGGTTCAATCGGGCGTATGTAAAGGGCATGATGAAAGAGAGTGTGTGTGTGTAAGAGAGACAGAGAGGGACGGAGGGAGGGAATATGCGCCATGCTTCCTGCCATACTATTGCAACATCCTGTCGTCTTTCAGGGATTCTCTGGTGAGGAGAGGAAGGCATACGGCATTCAATCAACCCGTTCCGCGGTAGAGTTTCCTACAAACCGCTCGGTGCACTTGAATCCATCGCGGATCTGCTGGATATTGCGACATCGAGCGGTGAAATGTATGAAATGAGCAACAGACGGGAATGGCTGGACTGGAAGGAAACTTTCCTTTTGGCAAGATGAAATAAACGATGCAAATTTCGCATTTGGACAATGCGGCACCGGGAGCACGGGTGATTGATGATACACTGTGCAGCCCAGCCGGAAGGTGCGGGGCTAAGCGAATGGCGTCATATGCTTCGAGAGTTTCGTTTGCACGTGACTTTCCGTGTGCCATCATTTAGCGCTGGTCGGGTTTTGTTATTCTTAAGGGGAACGAGATTTTTATTCTTATCATGTGTTCAGCAATAAAATACTGTACAAACTATTTTGAAGCAATGTTCTTAGAGAGTTCTAGGTGTGAAATGGAATTAGTACCACAATTTATGATACCATGTGATGCCGCGGATATTTTTGAATGGTATGAGCGGTACACCCAAACCAAATAAAAAGTTTAGCTTTTGAATTAAAATACGTTTTACTATGGAAATGTGTGTTAAATATTCGGAAACTCACATCAGACAAAAAGATGTAATGTAGACTCGATAGCTTAATCCCAGATATGTACCGAATGCTGTGCACTTTCCTATCCATCATTAGTAGTATTTATGATTGGTGGTAAAGCAATATCTGCTTGTAGTTTCATAAGCCTTCCACTCGGCTCCGAATACTGCGGAATGTTTATTGCATCATTTTTGAACAATATTTCGGTAAGCACACGAGAGCACTTTTGTGCCGTGTAGGTGGGCTGTGGTACTTCAAGCGTACTAGGGCTGGCTTACGATTCACTTTCACTGCCCCACGTAGGGTGTGCGCACTAAACTAGGTAATGAAAATAGCTTCATCTCAGAATGAGAGAATGGTACGGTAAAAATGGCTTTTGCGAAATGGATGAAGATTCGACATAATGCTGCCCGGATGCAATGGAAATAAAATCTACTGTTTGATGGGCAGCAGCACCTTGCCATCGGTTTTTGTGCAGCATCAGTATCTTGCAGGAAGTTTCCGAACGAGTATTTTAACCTTGGCGTTTTACGATTATTAACTGCGCGAAGAAACATTAATTTTGATGATAATAAACAAGGGAGCTAGGAAAACAAGCTACAAGAGAACGGGTAGGATCATTTAAGGCGAGTAGGAAAAAACACTGGATGCTTCGGTTGAGGAAAAGTATTTGCAACATGAAATCGCGAATGGTAAATATGCGGTGGTTTTATCAACAAAAGCATGGGATGGATAGTAGCTAACAAAATGTCTATCAATTCACAGAAGTATTACATACCAAAGATGACTAGCAAAAAGATGAGTTTGTTAACAATAGCATATGAAGACAATAGCATATGAACAATAGCAGTGCCATTGGCTGATTGTGGAATTTCAATGGTAAGAATTTATTATTAAATGAGTATTCTGTTTTGCTAACAGAATGTGGGTTTTTTATCTACTTATGACAGTATAATTTTGCTATCGATTAAGCCATAGATGAATACCATCGGACGCTAAGTACGCACTCTGCATTACGTGCATTATACAAACGCAATAAATGTACATGGCGGGGGAAAAACCACAAACTTCCTGAACCACCAGGACAACAGAAGGTTAAATACAGAGCTCCCATCCAAGCACCCAGAGAATCCAAGCATGCGAGTAGCAATGTCCTGGTGTGTGTATGTGTGCTACTAGTTGAAAACACCGGCAACAGAGGCAAAGTGCAGTCAAGAGAGCATATAATGCGAAGGTGTTTGAATGTTTCTGTTCCAGAGAGAACTGATAATCGTGCTTTTACCAAGCGTTGATTATCCGTGAGATTATTGAAATGACTGTAATGAAGGTGTACGTTTATTGCAGCAAAATGGGGACACGTCCTTTGAATGAAGGTTTTCGTTTCGGTAATTTGCACTGACCACGCCATGTTCCCTAGACACTAGCGGTAATTACATGGGTATTGGCGATGGTTTGTTACCTGATGTGGGATCTTCTTTGTTTTTTTTAAGCAGAAAGTAATGAGCAGCGAGGGTTTGCACCAAATGCGGGTCGCTGCAAGAACCTACCGAGGAGTATTGCTGGCGTCAAATGAAATGCTTTTGTTTTTGTAACACACCCACACTAGTAACAATTATAATGTGCTTTAAAATGTAAAATGTTAAAAAGTTTAAAACTTTTCCATTTTTCGTAGTTGCTTCGTAGTTGGACAAAACTGGTTCCTAATATCGCTATTTTGGCATGGACTGATCAAATTATCCGGAAGCAGAAGATGCTTTAAAGTGAAAATTATGCGATGGAACAGGATGCCGTTCGCCAATTCCCGCAAACCGGTTACAGTGACCAACTTGTGACATCTTTTGGCTTTCGGGATGCGGAATCACTAAGTGAGAGTAAATCACGACGAGGCTGTTTTGTTTCCCAGCAGCTAGCTGAAATCGACCGGGATATGATCGCGTAAATCTTCCAGGGGATAAACACAAAAAAACGAACGCAAAGGAAGGTAGTGAGAAACAACCGAGCTTGAGCGATTTCATCGATCAATTAAGGGACTTAGGCTTTAATTCGCTTTCTTTGCAACCGTTCAGTACAAATAAAATTTGCTAATATTACAGCAAAATTTACAGCCAAGATCAACACAATGAAGCTTTGATGTAGGTCAATTTGACCGAACTGCATGTGTATGAAAAACTGTACGCGGTTTGAAACGCTTTGGGGAAATGTAAAAACTTAAAGAGCAGTTATTAGTTATTCTGCCTGGGTGAATATTTTATTCAACGGTTCTATTTACACTCGCACAAACAAAAAACAAAATAATCAACACATGAAAATGAAAAACGATACAAAATCCAACCCCTTATAAATACATTTGTTCTGGAGCATTCGTTGGTGTATTACCTTTTTGTGACTGACTTTAAGCTTCGCTACGTAATGGACAAATTTGCGTTTACTGAGTCAAACCTGCCACGTTGTAGCCGTCCTTTCTGGATAGTTGTCCTTGATACATAATATTTCCCAAACGATATTGCTTCACGGGAAGCTTTAATAATATGTATCATCCCATGGGGCCGCTTGTTGGCCAAAATGGCCATGTCATCGTGGGACCGGCCAACAGCGTTTGTATGCTTTACTACACCATTAATATGCATGTAGGCGGTGTGATTCCCGTGATATTTATGATTTTATTTTTCCAAGTAGTTTACATTTTGCTTGCACCTACTTAGCATACGCGCTTTACAATTATCATATACGAATACACACACTCACACACGTATACATACATTCGTTCGTTCATACGGACACTCACCAGTACTACACCCATACGACGACCCTTACAGTAACGACCGCGGAACGGTGTTGTTCAACGGTAGATGAAATAATTAAATACTTAATTACAACGCACATCTCCTTCTGTTACCGTATGCTTCCTTGTTTGCTCACTCATTCCATACACCATCTCACTCTCTCTCCATCTCTTCATCTCTCTCTTGCTCTTTCTTTCGATCTCTCTATTGGTGCAGTTCTTCTTTTTCTTTGCCGGTTTTTTCCACGATTTTCTCTGAGGATTATCACACCCGCTTCTCACCTGTTCGATTAACCGATGCCTTTAATGGTTGTTCAATACCATGGGAACCGAACGTAGGTCATGAAATATGACAGCTCAATAAAAGGCTACGGTCGCAAGGACTGGTCGATGAAAGCGTAATTCATAATTAACCGCACCGCCAATTGTTGAAACGCTTCCACGATGTTCTGACCAACCGTTGCGAAGAGGATACTACAAGGAAGCATCGATATTGGAAGGCGAATGCTTAGCCCTTGGTCTAACGATGTTGTGGGCAACACGACGAAAAACAAAAAATATTGAATTTGACAAGGAACAAAGTTGCGTTAGCTGTTAAATCCATGCATTTTGTCAGCAACAATGTTGCAAGCAACATCGTTAGACCAAGACCTAAGAAGGATGGTGCTGGGTATGAAATAAGTTAAACAATGGAGGTGATATGGAGGGGAATTGATTCACTATCTTGTCGAATGTCTAGCTCATCGTTTGTGAGCTACGTGGCCATTCGGATGATCTTGAAGAGTTTTCTGACCCTCAGGACTCTTCAAAAATATAGACACTTCGCTGTGATCAATATTTGGGTCGTACGAATCTTGCTCATCCGTTGCATGATGCTGTCTTGGCTGTTCGATAGCACTCAAAATCGATTGTAGCAAGCCTTCTGAGAGGATCTGTTCATGTGGAGCAGAACCGGCACTTTGCGGATTGGCCGACTGGAATTGCAGCTGGTAAGTACCATGCTGACCTTGAACAGGGATGGAGAGGCTTTGGGACTTTTGGGCTGAAATCAGCTCCAACCCTCCAAGACCTCCGTCAAGTCCGGGCAGGCTGGATGCTTGAACGTGTCTGCTCGAGCTTTCACCAGCGTACTGCTCCTGTACGTTGTGACTGTAGTCTGCAGAGTAGCTAGCAGTAGCGGATGGTCCGACGATGGACAGTTGATTGGTTTGGATCGATTGCTGCACGTCCACGGAGGAAGGGCCATGTCCACAGTCGCTCGAGACAGACACAACGTCATGGGACTGGTATCGTGGCTCTTGAACGTGTGATTGTGCTTCGGGCAGTTGATGCTGCGTGAGAAATGGTCTAGCGGGCTGTTCCGACGGTAGTATATTCAATTCCAAGCTTGATGGACTCGAGTGAGCCACATCGCGCGTCGGAGGCGGTAGATAAACGTCTCCGGAATATGCCGGCTTAGTTCCAAAGTTTTCTTGATGTTCGACGGCGTGTCCAATGGATTCGATAAGACCTTGTGGCACCGGTGGACGATAGGCGATGGGATGGCGAGGTGGTGAGCCAGCAACAGGCCATGGCTTCAAATTTCCACTCACGCTGCCATGTGAAATGCCAAGATCAGGATGACGAAGTGGTGGACCGTAGTGGGGAGACGGTGGAAAGTGGAGTTTCTGCGGTGGTGGGGCCAATGGCTTGGCAAACGAAGGTTTGTACTTGCCAAGAAGGAATGAGTCCGCTGGAGGAGTTCCATAAGAGTCGCTGATGAAATTCGAGTGAACCTATGGGGGGAAGTAAAGATCGACGTTATTACGGTGTTTATTTTCCCAGCGCCGTACAGTGGATTCTTACCTCATAGCTGTTACCCTTGGACAGTTCCAGGCCGGATTGCAGTTCTGAGTGAGCATTGAAGACGGGTCCGTGCTCTAGCTTTGGCAGTTGCAGCCCAATATCACCAGAGCTCGCGCTTATGGCACTGGATTCAATTTGGTGATGAGAAGCCAAAAAGTCGCCACTTGGTGGTGGTCCATACGATGATTCAGGGGAATGTACTTCGGGCTGAACAACGGGTCCAGCGATAGGTTTCCATCCGTCACACTTGATCTCCGGAGGAGTCGGTGGAGCATGGACTGGTGAGGCCGGATGGCGTCCAAAAGAAGCCGATTGATGTCCGAATGAAGCTGACTGCACAGCAAAGCCAGACTGGAGTGGTGGACCATAGACCGGCTTAGGAGGGCCGTATAGCGGCTTGTAAGGTGCTTGATGTACTGTAGGATTATAGATTGATTGCGGAGCAGGTGCGGGTGGTCCGTAGACTGGATTCGGTGAGGCTACAGGTCCTGACGGTGGCCCATATACTGGTGATGGCGGATGGGACGGAGGACCATACACTGGCTTGGGAGCGTGATGATGATGGCCGTGATGAGAATGATGATCGTTATCGCTTCCACCGAAGCCAAATGTCGAGAACAACTGCTCCAGGAAAGATGAGGACTTCTTGTGATGCGAGGGTGGAGGTCCATGGTACTGAGGCTTTGGATGGGGGTGATAAATTGGTTTTGGAGCGAGTGCTGGCGGTGGTCCGTACTCAATGTTGACATTTGGTGGGCCGTAACTTTGAACCGGAACTCCATACTCCTTGTGAGGAACTTGCACAGATGGTGAAGCAGGTGGAGGTATATCTGGCGGTGGAGGTGGATAGTGAGCAACTGCCGGAGCACCATAGACTGGTGCAGGTAGTTCTGGGCCAGTCGCCGGTGGCGGGCCGTAGGAATCTGCAAAGGGAGCTTCCCGCCGTTGGGCTTCCTGAGTCGATTGATTTCCATTATTATTTATGACAGCGGTTGTTGTTGAGAGAAGGAAAGTTCCGCAAACTATCGATGCGATTATTTTGAAAGCCTTAAGAACAGAAAGAGAAAAAGAAATTGTATACGGATATTATTGAGATAGGCACCGGTGAGGCGCGGTTTCGTTCCCACCACAACCCTTACAAGTGATCGGTATGGAGATTCGGCTACGCAGGCTTTTAAATCATCAACCACACGCAGAGGCATTATCCATCTTGTTGATCACGATCACCTGTGATTATTTGACCCGATCGAACGTATAATCATCAGCGGTCGGTGTTTCACTCGAGAAGAGCGAGAGTTTAGGGCAAGGGTCATTTTCAAAAGACATCGTAACGAAGCATCGCTGTAGTGTAGATAATAGGCGCTATTCCCTGTCAAGATGACGAGTAGCGAAATCACATGTAGAAGAAACTTCACAACTGGAAAACGATCATTACTCAGATTATGATCTCACTGTACCAAAATATGGCAAAGCATTGGGGTGCGCTGTTCTCCCATTCTTCCCAGCCCATTCCGTGAGTGAAAGTGATCGTCACCCTCTTGGCCCGAAGGCAAAGAAGTGGTTGTCATCAGCAGACATAACGACGAAACAACAGCTTCTCGCCGTTTCTCGTTTGGTCTGGACTAAACCGGAACTTTCGATTTTCATCTCCTTTGCATGCGTTTTTTTGGCACGCAAAGCGACGTTACCTCTCAGCATCACCCGTACAGATTATTTCTACACAAAGCACGTGGACACGGACCGTGAAACGGAAGCGTTTCTCGAAAGCAAGCTGGTTTGCTGTTTTTAATTAGAAATTCTCCGACTTCCAGTAGTGGAACCGGAACCTAATTGCCCCAAGCGCTCATGGTCGGGAGATGTTGCTATTACCACTTCTACTGCTTTAGCCGTTGCTTTTGTTGCATTGGAGAGGATGACATTGTTGCGGTTATTGCAGATGACGTCTTTTGAATGTTGTCGGCAGAAGGAACCGCTGTTTGCCCGCGATGCACCTTTGTACTTTGCTCAGAGACTGCAACTACAAGCGTTGGATGATGGAGCAAATTTGTCACCTACTCATTTGGGGCTAGAGAATTGAACAAAAAGTTTACGAGTCCACGAATCCCACAGCGTCATGGGTTGCCACTCGAAGGTGCACAAAAAGGGTGTGGGGATTTGCATAATAGTCACTCGTGCACGCATGCAGTCAGGCTAGGCGATTGAATAGCGATGTCGATTTCATGCTTATGTTCACATGAAACATAAAACCATGTGCCGGAGGAGAAACCATGCAGGCGAAAAGGCATTACGGTGTAACAGCGCAGCAAACGGGTGTGTTCCCCGAGCGGGGCAAGGCGACAATCAAGAACCACAAAAACCGCACGACCACCGCACTGCCTCCATGAAGGGAATAAAATTAGACAACTAATGACAAAATCGGCCGAATCATTTTCCGTCTGAAAGTAAATAACAAGCGGATGTGAAAGCGATGTGTGTGTGTAAATCAAGTGATTTTTTCAACCGAATTCGATGGCTGTGTTATGATGCATTACTGTCATCGAAGCCACACATAGGCTTGCATACCACGCAGACACACCATGTCCGGGAGCTTGATATTTGGATAAACTTTCACTTTCGATAAGATAACGGGATACGGAATGGGACAAAGGAAAGGAATCGCAGCCCGCCCGGCGTGGTGAAGGAAACGAGCACTTGGCGAAAGAAAAGGAGAGTCCCCGAATAAGCATTTTTTTAAACTTTCACATTCGATTGGAATTTTTTTTTCACATTTAATTTGTTGAATTGTAAATATGTGTTTTTTTTTAAATTGTACCAAACAAACACGCCCCAAAATACGAAGTGATTGAGTTTATTCGACCACAGTGCCAAAACCATAGTTTGTTATCAGCACTGTGATAGCATTGTTGTTACACATTTACCGGGTAGAATAAAGCCCGTCCCCTCTTCCTATGAATGTTGAATATGTGTGTTGTAAATAACCAGATCAAATACTTTTTCAGTTAGCGCTTTACGGGCGAATGTTCCTATGGGACGTTATTCGATTTGCCCAAACACGGGTACTGAACAACAACAACAACATTCACATGGCACATCATCTCGGAGAAGTATGTTTGAGGAGAAATGTCGCAATTTGTTCAGCGTCCACTGTCAATTCCCTTTTACCTCCCGACCTTTCCGCGTGTGATGGAAGCTGGAAGCAAACAGAACAAGCGTGGACTAGAAATTACCACAGGCTTGCCAAACACTTGAACCGGAGCTTTGGTGGATTGCGTTGCGTTGGACCTTGCTTTCTGTTGTATTAGATGGAAGAAGGTAAAAGTGAGAGTGAGACCATGGGCGGTAAGTAGATGCTCCACGAGTTTGACGTAGGCGCCGACAAGTATGAGGCGGTGGCAATACAACACACGCCGGGGCCCTCAAACTATGTGGTGCCCTTCAGAATGAATGTTGGCAATGGAGGGAAGCAATGGGAGCGAGCAGGAATCCTTAACAGTTGCCAGCGCGTCCCAGCTGAAGTGGGACATTTTCTTGTTTGCGGTTACCGGCAAAACGTTCTTCAGCGTCAGCATCATTGCTAGCGTTGGCGGTTAGTGGTCACCACGACGATTTCATGCCGAAAAGGCCATGTTGCTGTCAATAGTTCTCCATGTTGCCTCGTGTTTACACACTGGTCGATCAACTGTTTGGCCTCACCCAAGAGCAACTTCGTGGTTGCTAAGCGAACTGCTTGCCCTGGACGCAATGCGAAACTATATGGCGCTATGTGTTGTTTGTTTGCACTGCTGATGCGCCATTTCAGCACCCCGTGCCAGAAGGAGACGCGAAATGGTGAGAAAGTTTGCGACGAACCACACGAGAACCAGGGGTGATGCGAGCCCTGATCGTCAGCAGCCGGAACTTGGCGATGTTTTAATGAAATTACTGTTTTCGGGTGGTCGTTGGACCCGCTACGATCAAATCAGGCGTATCATGGCCTGCAAACCGTGCACCGGCAAGACAGGTCGCTGAACGACCTAATGGAGGCTCGATCTCGTCCCATGGTCGTGCTTTCTTTTTGGGGGAAACGTTTTAGACTGTTTCTTTGTGGGTTGGCCAATCGATACCTTGTCCGTGGCCAGCGTCATTGTAAGTGCCGGTGTGTGTTAGCATGGGCGAATTTAAATATTGATGTTATGCGAGAAGAGAAAATAAGTAAACAAATCTGTTTCCACCGGATTTTATTGGTTCCAGTTTCACATGTGTCATACGGTTTTCGGTGGCATAAAAAACGAAACGGTTACAATAAGTGGGCCGACGAGGTCATATTGAATGTGTTTCTTAAATTTGTTGCTGTTTTAACAAAAAAAAGCACAGAGAGTAGTGGTGAAAGGAAACCTTTGGGCTGAAGCAACCGGAAGCAGATTCCAATAGCGAGACAAAAAAAGGATGACCAGAGGACGACAATCGAAGGACAGGTCGAAGAAAGCAAACATGTTGACTCTCCGCTAACACAATTTCGGGATTACGTTTGCAGCGAGATGCCACAACAATCTCCAGCACATGCGGGCAGAAGGATTTTGTATTTTGGTGCTAGGCCATGCGAAACAATTGTTGCGTGAAACGGAATTGTGGCAATGGTGGGAACATTCCTGTTAAATTGTATTCTTACAATTCTTCAAGCTTTGTGAACTGCTCAACCCAATTGTTTGGTAGAAAGGTTGGAGCTGCTGTCGATATGATTGAAATGTAACCCAAAAATGATCGGAATCTTGCAAAATAAACTAATTTCAGAAGGGGAATTTCTGACAGCAAAGTCGACTTCTAGTATATTTCAAATGGAAGCAAAAGAATGTAGTAATTCTTTGATAATTTGATAGTAGTAATAATCAGGTTTACTGATAAATTTGGCAAATTATATTTCAAGAAAAGTAAACCATATTTCAGGATGAATTGTCTCATTGAACGAACACATCATTTGACCTCGGTTACTTGGTGTAAAAATGTTTTTGCCAAAGGAACTTCACTACTCTTTTTATGGGTAGAATCATACCTGACAGCTGAACCAGGCCAACATTATTATCGATGGCAGGTATCGAGAGCACACTAGTTGAAGAAAAATGCAATCAACAATTCTCAGGCTGCTTGTCAATACTCATCGACAGATATTTGTCAATATTGCAGTCAGCCGGCCGGAAGACTGACGGCTTTGCAGCACTCAGCTCAGCAGCCCTTAGCACGTGTGTCATGTTCAGCCCAACTTGCGTTGCTTGCATGTACACGTGTCAACAAGAGGGAAACTAACCGGAGCAAATCCATTGAGGCCGATTTCTTTCGATCGTCATCGTCCGACTTCTGCCAGTTGCGTTCGGGCGCTCAGGATGTTGGAAAAGCGCTTAAAGCGTTGACCATGGCCTCATGCGACTCTCGAACAACCAGTTCAAAAATACCTGGGGAGAATGACACTAAATTGAACTGTCAATCAGCACAATCTAGCAGGCATCGAGTTTCCTAAAGCGGGCCCTTTGGACAGAACAGGACGAAGCAAAATGCTTCACTTTCATTCCAGGAAGCTGTTCCGTGAGCGTTGAGAGTGATGTCCAGTGAAAGCAACTCTAGGGATTCATCTTTTTCTTACAACGCTCTCGGATTTTTCTTTGAAGTGAAATCTTAAACAAGATGTGAATGCGACTATGTCGAGATATCAAATGACCGGTGCAGGATCCGTTTGCTCGCTCTATTGAGCTGTTTCCCACCAAAGCAAATGTCTATCCATTTGATCTAGTCTGCGGGTGGAAGGATCAATGTTGTATGCTACCAACCGAGGCATAAAAAATCAGTTTGAGAGTGTGGAAGGGGGTGATGTTTTCGTGAATGGACCAAACGCAGCATTAATTAGCCATCTTCGAAGAGTAATTGCTTGTACTACATGCCGCTTAGGATGGCGCTGCTAATTAAACTTGAAATTCCAATCAACGAAAAATGGTCCAAAGTCACAGTCGGGGCTCAGAACGATTCTGACCAGGCTTGCATCCTTTCCTTCACCGTGCGTACGCAAATCATGGCAGCGGGCACCGGCGAGGTCAGAAGACCTGGACCCTTTTGAGCTTTGAACCGAGGCAGCTTCTGCAACCGAATTATGGTGTTCATGAATTTTTAATGAGCTTGCTTTAGCCGTCCTGACCTGGCGCCATCGTTACCGAGCGAGGAAAACATTTTCCATGCTTCCATGACTTTCTTCCCCTTGTTACGCTCGGAGACGACTTACCATCTTCCCCACTCCGATACTCAGCGGTACGGGTTTTTCCATAATTAGACCCGTCTCCGGTGGTTGCCCGCCTTGTCCCGGCGGCGAATACGTACGCTGGGTAATAGACCCTAGCGGCGAACCCGTTTACCGGAAATGGCGGAACTGCTCGTTCACCCCGCATGAGCCTAGCCTTGACCCAGAGAGCACACGGCAGCCGTTTGGATACGTTTCGATGGCAATATTGTGGTAACGCAACGTAGCGCATCTGGTAGCAGCACCGTGGATCGTTGTAATATCAGAAGGAAGCATCTATCGGGTGGAAGGTTGACAAATCCACCAATCCATTGGCACCAACACAGAACTCAAGTTTCATCTCGTTTTGCTCCGGTTAATTTCAAGAACGGCGAACCATAGATTGTTTTTAAAACGCCAAACTGCCATAGCAGTCGATCGGTATTAGTTAGCAATAACGACTGTCACGCGTAGACATCTGAGTCCGTCGACCAGATAGGATGGCACATGATTCGTTCCATTTCCGATTGATGCAGAGATTCCACAGCATAAGTAGATCAGCCTGCAAATAGCTCAAGCGCACTAATGGCTTTGAGTTACGCAAAGGCGCAGAGTTCCTCAAATAACACAACCGATTAGAAACTATACACACGTGCATTTATTTGATATTTTGTAGAGAAATGAGCTATTTGGTGCTTTAAATTAATCAATCATTAAATCATTGCAGTGCTGACAAAAAATCGTTCTTATCAAAGTACTTCCGAGGAATCGTATCTCATATACTGCTTACCGATATCATGTCACTTTGTGACATTTTTCATCATGTTCCTCGCTCAATAGTAATATCGATTATGACATGGAAATAGGACGTGCAGTCTTGTGTGTAAAGATACTGAGCACAAGTAGGTTAAATTTACTCTCTAGATGTAATTACAATACAAAAAGAGCAAACGGATCCGGCATGCGGGAAGGTGTACACAATGGTGAAGAAAAGAAAATTCGATCAAATTCCACGAGACATTACCACCAGTTAATATTTTTCCCAGGCAGTACACGTTCATTAACGCCACAGTTGGTGTGTGGTATCGGTTCCATTTCATCACCTCTCTCACTCCCTATCAAACACTCTCTTTTTCTTCAGATGATTCATCCCACATACTTCTGCATGCCCTTTAACGCATTCGCTTTTGTTTTATTATGTTGTGGTTGATGCGGAGATTGTAATATTTTCCTCCCGGGAACACTTTCGGATCGCTCGAAGGTTCCACTCCGAATTCATGTAATGTTTCGACTGTTGCGAGACTACATAGCACACCGCTCAATATCATAAAGTAAGCTTTCCTGTATCGTGTACTGGAAACCGCACAAGGGCTTAGAAAGTTGCTGAGGTACTGTTAGTGGTTAAGGGCAAGCTAAACCCAGCATCTCGCCTCTCCTACACACAGGTCGGGAAACGAATTTCATGAGGAAGACGGCAAAAAAAAAGAAATCGGTTGAGCAGTTCACACATCCCTAAACCCTTAACGGTTTACTGGATGAGATAATCCACTTTCACGGGCAAAGTAATGCGTGTATGCTTTGGAATGGCCATCAGTAGTGCGACGTTCGAGGAGCACGAAATCACCTCTTGGCGTAATGAAGCAATGAATCATTTTTTGATCCACATTCTTCAACTTCACAAACACACACACACACCTGTTCTTGGCGTTAATAAGATATAAGAAGAAGGAGAGGGTGTTAGCTCATCATGTGCTCATTTTTCAAGGCCAGCACTTGAATCACGGCGAAACATCTCAAGATCATCGCGGCTCATCGTCGACACACATTAGTCTAATTAAAGCAGCCGTTAAGTAGTGGATTCGGCGCTACTATTAGAGGGTGCTCAGAAAACCATGCTCCAGATGACATCGACTACTCTGCTAACTAGACGGGTTTCTGTTCGCACTCCACGGATGAAAGGTTACAAGAGAGCAATGATGATGATGACATTACAACGATTGTGGGCTCGACCGCAAAACCCTTATACGTCGCATTCCAAAACTCAAGGTGATGCGGTTTTTAGGCAATGGGTACTGCTTTACATCATTCTCGCTGCTGTTTTGTACCTTACCAGCAGACTTGAAAGTTTGATTTATGCAGAGTGTTATTAATTGTGCATTAAGACTGGCAAGACTGAAGAATTTAAGGCACATTTAAAGTAGCAGGCATACTTCGTTGAAATTGTGTTAGTACAATGATTCATGTAAGAGTCATGAATATATGAATAATACAACGCAACAATTGGGTACTTGATATTCTCGTGGTAAGAGTGTAATTATGAAATTGTGATACTGATTTTGTAATATTTAAGAACTGCTGAATACTGTTCGTGCGTGTGGGGGTATACGGAAAAACAGAGGGAATCTCAGTTGCATCGTTACGCAAGTTTGGATAGCCGACTTCCGTAAGAAGCGCCATCTAGCGCCAAATTGCGCTGGTCATTGTCGTGACGCAATCATACACATGCGTACGTACGGATGCAGATTACGTCGGCTTGGAGCAGATGGTTTGAGAAGCGCTAGAGGCGGCATTTGTGCCACAAGTACTGCTTTCACGCTCGCAATGTGCGTTTTATGCTCAATGGTGTTTCACTTTTGCCTTCACCATCTTCGTGGGTCAACTTTTACTATTTGCATCCGCCACAATCCGCGCTGCATGTGTACACTACTGTACACCCATCTTGCTCCGATGAGGCTGATCTCATCTAAGCAGCTGAATGGTGCCGACGCGCTCACCGTCGCTTTTACTCTCTTGGCACTTTCTTCCCGGTTCACAGGAGCCACCCGACGCCGCTTCCGACTGCCAGGTTAGGCGTAAAAAACAAGCAAATTGCTCCAGCCCTCATCAGGTACTTGCTGAGCCGTTTCTTCCAAGTCTTCGTTAGCTACATTAACGTGGCAGATTTGTTATTGTTTCTTGAATGTGGGCTACCAGGCATCACCGATTTTGTACACGCATCCGAGCAAAGTTTATCCAACGGAAGGGGAGGCTTAGTTGATGCACAAATGGTGGTTCACATTCACACGCCACATCGCAATTGGATGTGTTGCGTAACGCTGTACCACTTAGAAACGGAAAAAGCGGGTTTGATCGTGATGGGCGAATTACATGTGAAGATGAGGTGAAGATTGGTTGATATTAAAATCGATTAAATTGTTGCATCAATGCATTACACATTATTTTTAAAAAAATAATCTCTATATAAACAATGCAAATACTAGAACTAGTGAAATTCCACCCAGCAGGTTTAAATTTTCAAGTAATTTGTATACCAAAGTGAGAATGTATTTTTCACTATAACATTTCAAGCATTCAGCCATAGCGCTTGGATTATCAGCATCAAGTGATGAATGTTGTGTCGTGTTCTGACTTCTAACTGTTTCGGTAAAACGATTGGTACGCTGATCATGCAGTATCGCGTATGAAGTGCAATAAACAGGAAACAAAGATATTCTTAATTGCAGCTATCCTGTAGCACCCCTAACCCTTCATTCGATCCATTAACACCCTGATCTTGGTAGTTGTTTACATTAGTAAAGCACTTGACTTCTATGGCGCGAGCATCTATGGTTGGTTTTCGAACTCAGGGGCCAAGCAGGTCCGGTTTCTTTCCTTCCGAAACAAACGAAGTAATTTGATAGCCGTTTTTCGTACATAAAGGTTGGCTGTGCCACCGACCAGAAACCTGCTATAACATAGTTATGCAACAACTCTATCTTCCGACGAGCATCTTCCAACCTATTGTGGCACCTGCACCACTTTTGCTCCACATGCACTCAATCAATCAACTCCTACCAACGTTTCTTGAATCGTTCACTTCCGATGAGCAGATCCGATCCATTGCAGCATAAAGGTAAACGGAATGATTAGTTTGCCTTTGTATTTCAATAATTATTTGGCAAAGTTGAGAAGCTTCTGCCAGTAAAACCGTACCGTAAAGATAGAACAACACACCTTTTGTTCGGAATAAGGTCAATTGTGTATTGAAAAATCACTTGTAACGGCAGTGGAAAAGGCAAACATTAATCAAGACCAGCACACCGAACGGTTCGCCAAACAGCACACAGATACACGTTTCTTATCTCAAAGTCATCCGTTTTATCAGCAATACGCTCTCAACCGTGGTGCAATCAGTGACGCCCTGAAGTGTCGTTCACCGATTTTCTATTTCCTTTTCAATCGATCTCACAAACAAAACAAAAAATGCGATCGATCGTATCCGATGAGGAAGCATAAATTTGCCGGTTGAAGATATCATCACCTTCGGGCATCGGTTTCCTATTTTTGCTGACCGGCTGCTCTCGCAGAGTTGTCCTTGAGACAGTCACTGCTTTTAAGGTGTAAAACGGAACATCGTCTGTCAAAACAAGAAGACTCCTTATTCTCAGCTGCACTTCCATGGAGTGCCATCAATCAGAAGTCGTGCGTAAATCATAGTTTTTCATGATGTAACAATGTTCTCGCATCAACTGATGCCTCTTATGAACTACACTTTATGCATACATCCGGGTGCAGCGAACGAGTAGTCCCGCTACCGGCACATGCTTTCGATTGTTTGTCACAAAGATCGTAATTAACCACCCACCACTCCAGAACACTCCGAGCGTATCGGGGCGGTTTGCAGTGTGTTTGGAAGTGCCGTACCGTTTCGAGGCAGTGTGGTGTCCGGGCGTATGGTGGCATGAACACGTAAAGCAAGTGCTTTTGTAATACATAATTTTACTCTTGTACTCTTCGCCCTCTAGGTGCATGTTAGGATGTTTCATTTTAAGAGATGTCTGTTGAGTATAGTTTGGAAAACTGAAAGAAAATGCGGGAAATGCATTATAACGAGCTTACTACATGAAGGAACCTGCAAATGAAAATAATACTGGTGGGGAGGGAAAGAGGTAAACCAAACGTGAAACGGTGAAACAAAACGTTATCACAAAATGAGAGTTAGAGATGTGAAATGCGCTTGCGTTAAATTAAACCAAATTTGTTTGCCTCACGTGGTTAGCACAAAGATGCAATTTGGAATTATTAGTCCGATCGAAGGTTTGGATGACTTTGGATGACTGAAATAATTACTACATTAGTTTTAAAAAAACAATCTTGTGTAGTTTGCCACTTTTATAAAATTGGACGTAAAGTTAAAATTTTCAATCATATCAAGCAACACATGGATTCAATTACATTTTATACATACAGAAACTGTATGCATGGGAAACGAAAAATAGAATAAAAATTCAACGACACGTAGCCTGTCGCTGCGTATGGGCGTGCATTGAATGACATGTTCGTGCAAAGAGTTTTATTTGAAATCGTTGCCCTTGATATCAATGAAATCGCGCGACCCTTCTGGTAACAATCGGCTCCGTTTCTACACATCTAACTAAAACGTGATCAAATGGCCGGGAAGCACAATCATAAGGGCTCCATTAGCAGTTCGGATTGCTTTACTTGAGGGAATTCTTGTTCAAGTTGCTCTTCTTTTCGAGATTATTGCGATTCAGTTTCAGAAATGAGTTGTTTCGTTGCTTGTAGAAGCACGTGCACAGGGCATTAGCTATATATGAAAAGATAAAGGTTCCATTAATTTCTCGATAAGTTCAGTTGCGTAAACAGGTGGTTAAATGTGTATCCTGCTCAACAGAAGGATTTTTATTCAATCTTCAAGAACATTTCAGATGAATCAAACAAACAAATCAGTATAAAGATGGCAGAAACTATTTTCAATGATCTGATTTTGTAAAATAAGTTTTGAAGTTATTTTGTTATGTTCTTTCATTAAAGGTGAACATACTTTCCTCGCAGAAAAAGTTTTTGTTGTTTTTGTTGTTTTTGACTGGATTGTAGAATACTGAAGAAAATTCACCGGAACCGCAAAGGTACGGTAGGTTAAATTCAGCAACTCAAGAACGATTATCATCAAACCATGCTGTGGCTTGTGTGGCTGGATGAGGAAGCTATGCAAATTGTTGTGAAGCTTGTACACGTGTCGGAACGGATAAATTGTATTACGTCGAAGCCCGACAGTTTTTGCAAGCTTTTGGCCCTTTCTCATGAAGCGAAAAACTTTATCCATCCTCTAGCCCAAACAGCAAACTCAACTGTTTCCTTAGGAACTGAGAACAATAACGGGACTGAATTGGATGGATGGATCGCATAAAATTTGAATTCCATTTCTTGCAATCGCTACCGGCTTTGAACGCTAGCACATTTTGAAGCAGGTCACCTAAAGCGAGCATTTGATTTAACGTTGTACAAAGGTGATAAACTATGCGGATAGAATTGAAGATGAAATAAAATTAAAGAGTAAGAAGCTGTTTAAAATAATATTGGCCAATGAAAAACGCTCTTCATATCCAATTGATCTGATGTATGCATTGTTAGTTGGTGTCATAATGGATGAGGGACAGAAAAAAAACCATTGTCCAGGTTTTTTGGGTTTTGAGTTTTTGTAACAAATAATTTAAAACAAAAAGAGAAAAACAGAGGCCATTAATAGACGACCGCTACAGTTTGAACTGAAACTGTATTGTAAACCGGAATTCGAGAGGGAAGCTAAACCATTCACGGAGCTGATTTCACCTTTTAAGAAAGTATTGCAATGCTAGGTAAACCAATTAGGCGGTCGACCAGACGAGACTTGGTGCTAAAATAAACATACACACGCTGCGTATTACATATCAGGGAAGAAATTCAGAGAAATTCATAGAAGACCAACGAAGGCGCATAAAGCTTATGCATATTAAGCAGCCCCATAAATTGGAAGATATCTCACATTTGTTGATATGGTAATAGTTCGATAAAACAAAGTTCGAGCTACGACGGATAAAAGAGAGCAGGAGAAGAAAAAACTCAATCTCAGTCACCGAAAACTGAGGAAGATAGAAGAACACTGTATTTGTCCTACGCTTCATACTTTTTTCGTGATCGATTTGAATGCGACTGACCCAATTCTTTGATTAATTTTCGTGTGCTCCCAGAAACGCACGTATTATGTGTATGGAATACGCATACTACAAAATCACATAACATATGAAATGGACTACAAATGCTGTACAATAGATTTGGAACGTAGTTAGAAATTAAACGTGCCATATTTCCTACTAACACATATTATTAGTATTATATTAAAGTATTATATTGATGATTTCCTGTATTTCACATGAAACTAATTGATCGAACAGCAAGCGAGTGTTTTGAAACGAAATCGAAAGTAAGTCTCCAGACAATAAAGTCCTTTTACAAGGTGAGAAATTTTAGTTTCCAACGTTTGTGTCATCGGGAAATAATGGGTTACATTTCCGCTTGCACATTGAATTTCGCAGATGATACTTATTCACCGTCTCAGAGAACAGAACCGGTAATGTTAAATGCTTCCAATTAATTCTCAGCAGTATCCTAGCTAGCCAGTTATTTTGACTAAAAACAAAAGTTTTGAAGTATGTGGTTAAAATTCGATTCAGATCGATCGTATTAATCAATTAGCTAATTAGCGCTTTTATTTGATCACCAGCCCTAAAAAGGGTTTTTTGTTCGAAAGGTTACCTTTTTCATGCAATGTCACGGAAGAAATATGTGGAGAAAGCTCAGATTTCGGCGAGGAAGAAACGTGCGTGTTTAAGTCACGTTCGTTTCCCAATGCATCATGTGCACGGATTCACACAAGGGAAAACTTCTGATACGACATTGCACGCGGCACCCGTAGGCACTTTATATTGACGGTGAGCTTGGAAACGTCATCAAAAGGCGGAAATGAAGTGTTCGAATTGTGAAATCTTCTGGAACATACTACCAACAGGGTTTAAGGAGCAATGAAGCAAGTTTTTTTTTTTTCAGGGAACGCTTTTTTATATGGCTGAATAAGAGATATGCTGTCAGAATTTCTTTTGTCACGGTTGTGTGAAAATGAAGCAATGTTGAAATAATTTGATTGAACTGACAGATCACTCACATCTATATATTATCTTGCAGGTGTTGTTTGCGAAATTAATTCAAGCTAAATTGTGTATCATTCCATGCATAACATTTTCAAGCTTTACACACGAACTTATACAGCAAATAATGACATTTGTTTTACCTTTTATAGGCCAAAGTGAAAAAAACAATATGCTAACAGTCTAATATTTCTGTAGAATTTGGGCAATCTATAAAACTCTACCGCTAACAGCGTAGTTGATTCAGAATTTATTCTTTACCCGAAATGTTTTCATTCCAAAAGCGCGCACAAAAAGTATGCCTTTAGCAGGAAGCAAAAATTTCCTACATCACCGGAGAAAACTATTCGTTTAGAAACAGAAACTCGAACAAATGAGCAGAGGCATGAGGACGCGTGGAGCATGCTTCAACCATCTCCTGCATCCTCTAAATGATGTTCCGAAGGCGTTAATGGACCGTAGCAACGGCGGCAACATTGAGTAGAAAGATTTGTCCACAAATTGTCAAGTCACGAGAGACGTTTTTGTTCGGCCACATTTCACCACAGTTTTGATACACGATCAATCATTCGATGATCCGAGCCTGTTTCACTTTCCGAAGAAGTATCGGCAAGGAAGCAGGCATGTCAAAACATTCAATTCCGGTGTTCTGCCCACACGTTGCTAGGGAAACCGCTTGATTACTGAATATTTCGGACGTTTCGAAATTGAAGACGGATTTGGTAGATTATTGGGGCAGGGATATGAACTGTTTTCGACATTGTCTCTGTTTATTGAGCGTCAGTTTTCCTTTTCCTACTACGGGAACGATTTCATTTAAATTCAAATGAAGGAATGGTTTAATTTGCGTGCCATAAGCACAAAACATGCTGTCCAATCTAAAACAAACCTTTCATACTGATGATGTATCCGTTTAATGAAGCAGAGAAAGATTCTTGCTCGATCATTGCGTAAAAAATTTCATCTTAAGTATCGACCGCTGAATGGCGATGATGATGATGACGTCGCCAAAAAGAATAGCATTTCTAATCAAAGAAATGGGTTGACCTTTGCCCTTCTATCAGTTAAAACAATCTGGAAGATCAATTTGTCCAGTCCACTTTGAAAGATGTAACGGGCGTGAAATGGAATGTGGTGAAAGGCTAACCATAAAATTAATTATTCCTCAAACTTGTAGTTATACCAACGCCGTAACGTGGATGCATTATGTTCACAAGCTACAGCAACAATTTGGTATGTGCGTAACTTATTTTTTTTCTCACCATCACTCCTACGGAAACAAATCATCACTCCCAAGTGTAGCTAAGCAAAAACATAAACGTTCAATTAATCAATGGCTTCTTCGGAACTTGTGCACTCTCGCTTGCTACCTGTCTCTCCGCCTCAAACGCTCTGACTCATTCTTCATATTTATTTTCGCTTCAAGCTATTAATGCTTAGCTTTGTCTTCACAAAGCTAAAACGAATGTGGGAGAGTTTAGAGAGAGAAAAAAACCTTTCCGTCAAACAATCTCCCAACATTACAACTGAAACCGAAAGCGAAAAGCTTTAGATGTTGCTCGAAAGCTGTAAAATCTACTTCACCTGCATTTCTCAAGCCCTGCCGTTCCTCGACGCTTCTCGGAGTTTCCTGCTTCGTTCCCGGCACCATCTCCATAACTACTTCATCCTTGCCATCAGTCTTCAAACGATGTCTTTATGATACGAGTCGTAAAATTCTTTCCCTGCATTGGGTGATTGTTTGTTCGAATTTCTCTTTTAAGTTATTGATCAACCGGGTAAACGATCCACTCAACTTTGGCCAATTCATTCCATAGTTTTTCAGTGCCAGGCCCGTCCGAAAGATTGGAGCTGAATTTTGAATTCAAGGCGTATGAAGATGTTTTTTCTGCATTAACATTTCTTTGTGGAAAGTTATTGATGCAATGCTTGAAACGGACAGGATTTCGGGTGTTAAAATGTAACTTCTGTTTCGGGTTAGCACATTTTCTCAATAGGCGCAAGCAATTATATCGATCATATTGCATTTAGAAAATGAACACCGAACGAATGAAATTTCGGCAAAAAAAAAGTTTCATTTCGATCCTTTCCTCAAATTATTCAATAGAACCAGTCAAGCTAATATATTAATGAAAACTTATGCTGGTCGCTCTCTTGCTCTCGTGCATAATGATCGATTAATGTATTCTTTAAAGGATAATTCACATTGCAAATGTGTGTTTTTGCATGATTTTCTGCCGTTTGATGAACCACTTATAGTTAGTCTTTTCAATTTCCAAACCTAAGGAACGAACCAAACACGTTTTTTCCATCACTATTTTGGCACTTTTTTGCACGTTTTTGTCCCGCATTACCCATTAGTAGAATGAGCAAACAATCACTTACCATTTTCGTTTAGACAGTATCTTATTCAGGGCGCTAGTCACGGTTTTTGCAGAATACGTTCAGTTGCAGTTGGACAGGAGAATAAGTGCTTTTCAAGCTTTAGTTTTTGTAGCTTTTTTTGTAGATAAAGGAAATTGAATATTTCATCCAACGTTATCACCAAACGTTTTAATAAACGATCAACGCATGTTTGGAAGGATGGATTCCTGTATCTCTAAATTGTATACAGCAGTACAATAATTCACCTTCAAGAGCACTTCGATGTTATATGGTCTTATCTGCCGGAAGATAATACGGGCGAACTATTGGTAACTTTCACCTTTACGATACGCACTTATACGAATAACGATAGACCGTCTTGAAGGGTTTGGCTGCTACCGTTCTGGTTCCGTGCAAATGTGGTTTGACTTCGCAAACCCTAAAAGCTCGTGGCCCGTAAAATGTGACGATATATATTCTGGTCACGCGTGATACGTTTCCTCTTATTGTCTGGTTCTCGCTTGGTCTCGTGGGTACATTTTTTCACTACACACGACTCGCTGTTTGTGACACGACGTCTCAACCAAATAAGTACGCATCAACCACTCTGAGTATGAAACAATTGTTTGAACTATACCCGACGCGGAACTAGTCTAAATATCCGATCGTGAGCTGGAAGACGATCGGAACACAATGCGACGGGGCACACTCGATCGCTCACCTGAGTGTGGATGCTTTCGCGGTATATTATCAAATGTCAACGGAAGGTGGCCGAGCTACTCTATTAAACGAAACACAACTGACGGTTGTTTGAAGCAGTGTCCCAAACGAAAGAGCCACGCTCTCGTGAGGTGATCCCCACTAGGAACGATCATCATCCCAGGTGAACGAGAGAGTCTATGCAAGAGTCAAAACCAAAAAACTACTCAGCTTTTCGTTAACGATCCGCTCTCGTAGCCGCATTGGGATCAAACTTGTACCCTTCCTTTCGAGCTTAAGCTTTCTCTTCTAGTAGGCTGCGTCCATTGCTCTAAAGGGGTTGCAAGAGCGGACAAAAAAAAAGATGGATAGTGCATTGTGGTGCGGTACCCATGTTGCTTAACATCTTGGCAGCTCAGAGACCGGTGAAAGGTGTGTGTGTTCCGTAGCAGAACCAGGTGTTCAGGAGAGGGCGAAAGTGAAATAACAGAAAACGAAAGTGGTGCGTGAGAGAGTTGAGCTTCTCTCTTAAATGTTACTGTATTTTAAACAGTTTTTTTTGACAATTATTTGTATTTTTAATAAAATTTGAATAACTGTACACAAAATGTGATGTCACTAATATGATCTGTACAAAATTTACCTTGGTGTTTTGGGTTTTAAACCC
>KB699681.1:0-97849 GCA_000349165.1 Anopheles christyi | reverse complement strand
ACGAGCTGTAAGCGAGCAAAGCATGATAAATATTATGCCAGTTGGGAAGAAGGATACCCACCACAACCAAGTTACACTCGCTACAGCAGCATCAGCAAAAGCCACAAAATAATACGCATGGCGGAGAGATTTTTTTTTTTTCGTGGTTGGAAAGGATTGTTGGTGGTTCTACCTGATTTGCTGAGCTTACAGTACCAAGGATATGGTTATGGGGACTTAAGAAATGCAATTTCTGCCCATGAATGCATGCTGATTGTTGCATCATTGGTAAATTGTACAGCGTAAAGTGTATTTAATGTTTTAAAGTAGTTTCAAATTTAGATACACGGGACAGTAACTCAAAAGTATATTAAACCAATATCAATATTAATCAACATGAAATGTTTCTGATTTTTCATAAATCGCTTGAAAAATGCAAATTGTATTGCAGTAGCTAATGCTATGTTATTTTTTTACGAGTGCAGCGAACCCCATATCGAAAAAAACCCAGAAATGGTTGGAAGAAAAGATGATGCCAAAACCAAACTGTTGCTCGTTTCTCATCTGCTTCGGAATGGAAGCGATTTGACTGGAATGCTTTACCGTCTTCGTCTGATTTGTTTAGTTCGTTTTCGTTCGTTCACTGCAGGCGTAAAGTAAAATTATCGCTCAAGGGTCGAGGACTTAAAAACAGTCAAGATGCTTTTTCTGTCTTCTGCATTGCAGCGGTATGGAATGTAAAATAAGCATCATAAAATTCCACTCGAAACGTGGTGCAGTTGAAGCTTGTCAGTGCAATTAATGCAATGAAGAATATTTAAGGATATTTAAAAACGTTTACTCGATATAATAAAGTGCATTTTTCTCTCAATGATGCTAAAGTATTTTAAAAAGCTATCTTGTTACCGTACTATAACATATTTTCTAATGCCACTCAATTATCCGTAGGACAGCAAAACCCGCCATCCTTGCAGGAAGCTTCCTAAGAGTGTTGGAATGAAAAATGCCTTTTTGTACCATGAACGTCAGAACGCGGCTATAGTTGCTTTTTGTCCTTTGCCCTTTCTGGTCGCATTCTTGTGGACGTCCAAAAACCCATGTAAAAACGAAGACGACAGAAACGATGCCATCAGTTCACCCTTGTCAAGTGAAACGACAGACCTCGGGAAAACGTGGGAACGTTTCAAATATGCGCAACGAGCAAAGTAAGTCAGAACGATCGAAGTCCCTCCGGTTGAGCAGCCGGAAGTTGAAAAGTCAATTGGAAGGCATCGACGAGCGCGACGGGCTCTGACGAGGGCTCTACATGGAATATGCAGTACGGCTATAGCTTGTGGACTCCAGTCTAGGAAGGACGAAAGGTCTCGTTATTGAATTAACTTGTTAAAATATCCGACAGGATGACTTGCGAGCCACATGGCGTATTTTTCCTCTGCCCTTCTCTTGAAGAGGTGTGTGTATTAAAGATTTGGGAATTTTGGTGAATGTCAGTGTCACAACTATGCTCTCTTGTGTTCGCCTCATTGAAGCTGTGATTCAATGACATTGGAGGTAAAAAGCAAAAGCATTAAATGATAATTTTATTTGTTTACGACATGCTTAACACTGTTCAAGAGGAGTTAAAAAAAGGAACATAAAAACAAACAAACCCACATCTTGTTTTCTTTTGTGCCACCATCCATTGGGGAAATTTGGTCCAAATTATTATCGCCAATCAGCGCCCAATAAAACGCACCAAGTTCAAAGCCTCCTATCGATAAAATCGTTTTCATTTTCCTGACGGAGTGGCGGAAAAAAGCGTCGGTCAATGGTTTTGTTTAATGGATATTTTCTTGCTATTTTGCCACGAACATAACGCACTGGAGAGGATTGGGGGAGATATGTTCGTTTTTACGACGTTCGTTTACTGTCGACCCATTACGAGAGGCATATTTAAAGAAGCATTATAATGGCGCAAATTGGAAGTATAAATTTTATTATCGTGCGTAAATAAGTTCATTCTAAGGCCAGGAACGAAGGCGTTTGGGGTTGGAATGGCTATTATAAGACGATGGTCAAACTTGGTGTGTTGTTTTCGAGTAAGTACACACTTTGGAGCGTGTTGTATTATTTCCTTTTTTTTGCTTTAGTTTTTTAACATTGATTCAACAAATCTGACAAATAGCGGAAACATTCCACACATTACGCGAAAGAGCATCTTTTTATACCATAACCATCTTGGTTTGGAAATAGCATTGTGCTTTCGTTGGAATGACCTTTGGAGACGAGGCATCGTTAGATATATCCGGCCTTTCCATTTCCGTTCAATGCCTCTTGCTACGCTTTCTATAATTATTTGCTTTTTTTCTGCGTGATCACTCACTCGGTCAGTACAATATAGTGAAGGCATGGAGGTGTACTTTATTGCCACTTGAATTAGTCTCAGAAAATTTACGAACTGTTCGGAAATGAGTCAAGTAAAATATGAGCCAGTAGAGCAGAAGTCAAGCTTTTAATGGAGCACATAAGTTAAATGGTATTTCTGGCAGTTTCGGTGCGTCGAAATAAAAGGATTGTTTTGAGTTTTCAGTTGGGATTGAACGGAAGCTCTTGAAATAGAATCATGAAAAAAAAAACTTGCCTCAGACAAAAAACCATCTAAACCAGTTATATAAACCAGTTTCAAATACTTTATTAAATTGTTAATCGTACGCACATGGAAATAGAGGAGGAGGAAGATTTTTCTAATTATTATCTCAGATAAATATATTAACAAAATCCGTGTATCATTTGTCTCCAACATGTTCTAAGACACTTATGAATCATTTAAGCTTGCCCACACTAGGTGAAAAAACATGTCACCCACATTGCTATGAGGATGAATAAGGATGCTTCGAAATGAAAGCAGTGGCCTAGATTCGGTTGGAACTTACCAATATCTTGAATCTTTTCTCCACTCAGCAGCACCTGCTTCATGCTGATGAAATTCACATGCATTGCATACGTACGGTACCACAGTAACCACAACGCTGAAACGGAAACGCTCCAACGACATATGTGTGTTGCCCCGGTAACGCACGAAGGAAAAATACAAACCCCCATCCCCCGGAGAATATGTTGGAAAATTGGATGAAAAAGGCGTTTTTGATATCGCAACGTACAGCAACAGAAAACAGTCTACGCATGTTTTCTCCTGCCCAGCTTTCCGAACGGGCTTTATCGCACTGAAACGGCCATATACTGCTTGAAGTGAACCAGCAGATACAGAGAAAAAGCGAGACCGAGAGCTGCAAGGGCGTTATTGATAATATTGAAGTTATGAGTGAAAATTTGTTGCTTTAGTGACGGGCTGGAATTTCTCCCACGCCCAAAAAGACGCCCGACAGAACATGTTACCCCGCAGGAAGCCTTTATCAACGGCTTTCTGGCGATGCGTTCCCACATTTGAGCCAGTGGAAAGTTATCAGGTCAAACCATAAAATGTGTGATGTACGTTGGAGGGGGGTGTACGTCACAAAAAAAAAAACCACCGCCATATGTTTGTATCTGATAGGTTCACCCGGGTGGAAAATATAGCATTTCATGCAAGAGATAAATATTCCCAATTTATCGATTGCGACACGCGCTATTGGTAAGGATGCCTTAACGGAGTGGAGAATCGCGACATTGTGTTATAATCGTGGATCATGGCGCACCGGTTATGTACACAGGTGCGTGTGGGCTGGTCACGCACACACGCTCACTATACTCACCTTTTATTGATCGGCAAAAACACGGAGTGCGTACACGTGCACAATTTGCCCAAAACATTCGAGTGTTGGTTGGAAAATCTACTCAAGAAAATGAACCTTGAGTGCTGAACATTCTGCACTCTGGCTTTAAGGAAATGCTTAAAGAAATTGGAGAGTGTTTCTTCAAGGTAATTACGTGCCTGAGAAGTACTTATGGAAATGTTCGTACTTCTTTCAAAAGAGCTTGCTCATTACATGCAGCTTCATGCTGTCGGTCTTCATCATTGCTATCAAGCGAAGCTGCGGAAAGTGGTATGATTTGTAAGAAATCTTACACTCTTTCATCCACTCCACTGCCGGTAAAGAAATGTTGGTTGTTAAAGACAGTATATGTTGTTCAATCAGATGAAATAAACCAGAGAGTACTTGAGGAATGTTGAATAGAACCAATGGGAGAATAATGTGTGATTGGATCCCATAGAACTTTCTCCTCTGAAGTACTCATATATCCTTTGCCACTCAAAGGCGAGACCAAGGATCATGCTTGAAAATTTCCCTTAAGATACTTAATTTATTCATATCTTGAATTGTTTACTCCCAACATGAAAAGTTGTTTAACACTGGATTGATGTTCGACATTGTTAATTTAAAACAACGGAAATTAAATTGTTGGGACAGAACGACCGACGTATTTGTGGTCTCATTTATATAAATTTCAATCAAAGCCAATTGCTACCCATCAGCTCCATTGTGAACGGTTGAACAATCGTCACTCAAACCACAGTCAGAGACATCTTTCTATTCATCTCTCGTTGCTTAATCCGTTCATCGTCTTCTTGCAAAACGCGGCTCTGGTTTATCTTCCATTCGAACGAATTTAGACGCTCTTGTTAGGTTTAATTTGTTCTGAACTTTTTCGGAGTCCGCAGCCTCCCAAACCTTTCTCAAAACATGGCCACGGGTTTGTTTTCACTTGAGTGAAGCTAAATTGAAATCGATCTTCCATTCAGTTAGATACGGAATTGTCCGCACATTATTCCAGCCAACATCTTAGCACGAAATTGGCAAAATGATAGCCAAGACAATGCTACATTGATATCATTTTTTCAGTGTGCGCCTAACGTTCGTTTAAACTACTCATTGTATCACGAGCGCACTCCAGCTCGTTCCACATAGTTTGCCGAAGTTCCGGTGCATCGTTCAGTCTTGCTATCCTCTCTTTCCCAAACGTCCAACGTACCATCAAGAGAATTGTTGGATGAGCTCTAATTTTAATTAGAACAACTGCACTATGAATGGCTGGAATGCAAGCGGTGCAACATTCAGATGCAACCTCTGGCACATGTTCGCTTCATTGTGCTTCGTAAAATATGATAAAGAAAAGGAACTGGATGCTCATAATGCATCATAAATGAGATGAGTTTTGACCCAACACAAACGAGTAAAGTGATCTTTATAATAAAAAACAAGTATTCAACATTGTTGGAATCATATTGTTGGAAAAAAGATGATCCTTCTGAATTTATCTGTTGTTTATAAAATTGTTTGCATAAACTTGATGGAACAAATAAAACAGATAAATAAAGGTAAACAGAACGACATGCATTTCAATTATTGTTAGTGTAGGAAAAATGCTAATTGTGAAGAGTCTAATGAAATACAGCGTAAAGAAGAAAGCGTACTGAATTCCAGAGCGTTAAAACGCTAATGGAATACAAACAACAACATTAACACAGGGAGAATGGATGTTGAGACGGGTGCCAAAGGAGCTATCAATGATGGGTGAGAGTGAGGCTGCATTTACAGCGAGAACAATGCGAAAATGGCAAAGGGGCACGCACATTAGCACGTTGGCATATCTCCATGATCTAGGGTCTATGTTGCTTGTCGTGTAAAATAGTCCAAAGTGCTATTCACTTGGAGATAGATAATTAAGCTCATCCAGCAATGGGTGTAGCTTACCCCTGAGGTATCATCGCCATGAAGCATCGCAAACGATATCCCACGATGTGTCATGAAAAGCATGTTCGTTTCATTTTCTCCCTCTTGTTCCACTTTGCTTTTGCCAAAGACGATCAAGGCTAGGTCACAAGAATGCACTATACCTTGTTTGAAAATCTGTTTATTTTTTCTTGTTTATACAATCTTTTTAGTAATGTATTTTAGTTCAGTCTGGCAATGTACATCACTAGTCAATGTGTTTCAAATGAACTAAAAATATATATATAACAAATTCTTGTGAGTGATTCTAAATAATCATCAAAAACTTTTAAACCTTGGTAAGGTGTTACAACTCATTTCAAAAGCATAAGCAAAAAGCTCCGTCATGAAAATTGGTTGCTGATGCTCAGAAGACAAACTTTTTTTTTTGTTTACATTGATTCCTCATGCACAAACTTTTGTATAGCACCGACAATAACTTCCTTCCATTTTCTGAATCCTTTTCAGGGAGTTGGTTTTACATCCTCATTCCCGTTGAGTATGAAAACCGCGACTTGACATCTATTGTTGTCGCTTGGCGTGACACTGCACTGTCACTCTTCATTAGACCCCTCGGCGGTAAGTGAATACGGTACGCCCGTTGCCTGTGTTCGCTCCACCCTTTCATACCTGAATGGGGAGTGGTGAAAATGTTAGGCATTGACGAAAACCACAACCGTAGTGGGAAATAATTTTCGCGGAAATATGTAAGTATGAGGCAGACGCAAGGAATTGGTTAGCTTAAATGGTTAAACCATGATGTTTAAGATTGAGGCAAAGGAAAGAAAAACATGAAATTAGGACTTTTCATGTAATACAAGAATGAGAATAAATTCGCCATAGAGTAGGAATGCAACATTGAACGATAATTCGACTATACGAAACATGTTAACGACAAGCAAGGTAATTTAGAAGCTTAAATTAAATAGTAGCACATGGAAGCCATCGCAAAGAAGGGTAATTGCCAGTGCAATGGATTTTTATTGCCAAAAGCTTTCTCGACGGCCATTTTTGGAATCGGTGGTTTATTGTTACAGGATGAATTTTCGTACAGTTCTTGATGAAAATGAGCCAATTTAAATGCTTTTTGAGCGCGTCAACCCTACATTCATTTGATTTATGCTTCTCATTTAAATCTAGTGCCCTTTAAGTGCACATTAATGGGGATAAAAATTAAAGACAAAAAACATGTTCAAACCCAAGCAAATTTCCCAAAATTTTAGCCTGAAGGTTGTTGTCTTTTTTTAGCAATAAAGATATGATTAGAGCAAACATCGTGGGTTTTTGCCTCCGACGGGGTTGGTTTATGCGATAAACAAGTTAAAAAAAAAACAAGTCGCTTAATCGGTGACAAATTATTGGCATCCCATTTATCCGTTGCGCCGGGTAAAACCTGTGGCCTTAGTTTAAGTAAATAGAAACAATGCCTGTAATATAAAACATTCGCGTGCGATATCAAAAACCCATACACACACAAGCAATCTGAACGGTAGGCTTTTCCACAACCCTTCCCGCGAGGAAAAGTTTCAATTTCAACACGCGCCGTTCCTTGGAAAGGGATAGGACGTGAAATGACACACCTCGAACTCACGGGCCCAACTTTCGCCAGCATGTTGCCACAGGAGCCTAAGAGATATTGGCCATGAAAAATAAATGCGTTTGTAATAGGAAAATGAATAAAACATTACGAACCAGGACCCCAGTTGTGACGATTCTACGCCGACGTCCGCTTGCACAGAGGGATAGAATGAAGCAATACTGGGATTGAGCGGTTTGAGATCTGAAAACGTGTTGTAAAATGGAACCCTGGGATGTCTGAGATCCAAAATTGTGTTTTTTCGTTTTCGTTTATACCTTCCACTGCTATAATGTTTCAATTCACCATAGTAGCTCACCTTTGCCGTTCCGGTTGGGATAATCGGAGGATGTAATGGAACCATTAATCACTTCGAAAAAACCTGATGCTTGTGACATTAGAGTGGAATTCGAAAAGCAGCATTGCATGGACATTGTGTACAGTGTGTGGTAATGGTGGAAATTTGTTATGTTTGACAGTTGGAGAAAATACGCATCAATTATCACTAGATTTATGTTTTACTGTTATCACACTACCTCACCTAATGTGAACTACACTATTTAATGTGATAAACTACAGCGCAAAGATGGCTTTCCATCTAAAGACACTAGTGTTTATATGGCACAATTCGGGAAAAAGGATACGAGTGGCACATAATAACACCTCGTTTTTCGAGGCAGCATATTTGGTAGTGGTTTATTACGCTTACGTGCGAGCTACTTTAAATTCTGTCCCAAATTCTCGATCCACTTTAAAGCCGAACTAGAAAAAAGTTCTAGTATTATTCGCAATGGGTCGACCAATAGGATAATATATCCAAAATCGATCAAGATTGGCACACATAGCAGGAGGATGGTGGTTACCGGTCGGAGGGATTTTCTAGCAACCATCACCTTGGCACCTTGGTCATATGCAGGTTGCCGGTTGCGTCAGACCAAAAGAAAAGGGCAAGAAAGTAAACTTTCGCAAGAAGAAAACATAAAAATAGCATGCCATGAGGATATCCATTTCGGGATACCCCAATTTCTCCCACACCAATGCCATAGAAAGTAGTGTACGATATCGAAAAAATTGCCTGACAGGGTATGTCGAAGCGTAAGGTGAATGAATGGCTCAGGAAAGCTTCAGGAATATCTCCCATTTATCCTACGCTCGGCATTTTTCCGCGAAGGTAACGCACCCGATTCCAAGCAAAGCAAGACAACAAATCGATGTAATTGGAACAGTGAAAATGCAAACAAACCCAGCAAAAGTACGGATGGACAAGAAATGAGAGGATGGGTAAGAAGCTTCTTTTAAAACTGCTGCCTACGATCATTACATCAGCGGCGTTGTATGCTTCGTTTGCTTCGTTTTTTTTGCGCTACTTGGCGTACTGTCTACTCAAACGTGAAAACGTTTGCTACAAAAAAAGAAGATTTTCTACAACGATGAGAATGAGTCAGAATAAAAAAAACATAAAAAAGATTTGGAATTCTGAGAAAAATGGTTTCAACGTTTTTTTAAGTATTTACCAGGTCTATTTTTTCTCTTTACGGTTTCTCTTCTGTTAGACCTCCATTACGTGGTTCGACAAAGTTTATGCGTGTTTGCACCTTACCATTGCGCCCCTGAAGGTAAAGAAGAAGAAGGTAAATGCCAAACCTCCATCGTTATTGATGTGATATTAGGCAATGGTAATTGGAGTAGATTCGAAGCGAAGGATGTAAAAGTGTACTTTTTTCTGCTGCTGCCCATGCTGCTATCCTCGCTCCCCAAGTAGCAATTGTTAGCAATCGAAAGATTGGTTTGGACGATTAATGAAGGTCGATACGGTTTTATGTATCCTATATTGGATGCAATGTTTTAAGGCAAAACGAACGCATTGACGCGATAAACATGGCTATTCATTATTCGTAAACTCTAGTACCTTTCATTCTGAAGGAGATCTTTATTAGAAAATAATAGAGAACTGACATGCTCATCGATTTGTATCATGAACTAGGCACAGAAATCGATCCTCTTCGACTAATGAGAACAGATGCAAAAACTTTGTTATATTAACCCGAAACTCAGCGGGTCTATTCAAGTTACACGAGTTTCAGATACTTACAGCATAATATTTATCCAACCTTTTGGATCAATATGGGGAAGTTTTTAAATAAACACAGCGTTGCGAAAAGTTTTTTTTGTTCCATTGCATAGCTCTGTATGATAAAACAGACGATCTGCCCTTGTATCTCCACACATTAATACAACATAGAACATTTGCTATTTACCTATTTCATTCTCATTTCATATCTGACTTCTATAGGACTGACAATCGTGCAAAAAAGCATCTCACAGCAAGAAATAAAACAACAGACCCAAGCATTCACAACAGAACTAGCAGTGAGGTTCCTCATCATTAGTTGAAATGAATGTTTTCATTGCACTTGGCGATAAACATTGGCCTTTTTTCTTTCTATCTTGTTGCTGTTCCTTTTAGAATTGTTGCTCATGCTCGATTAATCTAAACGAAAATGAAACGGTGTAAATATTCCACAAAGCCTTGCTTCGCTTACTTTAAGAACAACAAGTGCAGAGCAAAGGTTTGTGGACAAAAAAATCTCCTTTAGACATGCGTAAACGAACCATCCAAAGGATGGTCGGATTGAGGCTTCAACCGGTTTATATGAAACATGAAAAGACAGCTTCAATACGCACATTCAAACGAAGGCCGGCCCAGTTTGAGAAAAAGCTTTTCATCTAATTGCTTCATTTGCCCCTTGCGTGAATGTGTCATGCTTCTGTCATCGTTCCCTAATCAGTGTCATTGATTGAAAGGATCTCTTGTTGAGTGGCTTGTCCGATGCTGTATCTACAGCAAACAATGAGTGTTCAAACGTATTTGTACGCAGATCTCAAACACTGCAGATGACGTTAACCGGCAATCCGATGAAGGACCCAATTATTCGTCAATACCTGTCCGATTACGATTATCATGAGTAGGTTCTGCCTTCATTTTTGATGTGTTTTATCGATCCACCAGGCAATGGTGGGTAGTAAAAAAGGGCCATGCGTATTATTTGTTTATTATTGATACTCCATTCGAAAATTTTATTTTAAATGCTGTCTTATCGATTGAAACAGTAATATCATATTGAATTGTTAATTAGGTTAAATTAGGACTTCTCATATTCATAGAATTTTGTGTGTAAGTAATTCTTCGAAATCATTATTATTCTTTAATTTATTCAATTTTTTTCTCTTTAAGCAGGCACATATTTATGAAAGGTGCTTTTATTAGTACCTTCAAATGCAAGTCATTAGCGAACAAGCGAAATAGCACTGAGTGGTTAATGGAACCACCCTGTGATGCTGTGATTGCCTTGAACACACACCACATCGAATAAGCAAATGAGCACCCTGACAAGGCTTAGTATACATTTATCTCCACAGTCAGACATTCTTTGGCATACTTTCAATCCTATGGAGATTCTGAGCGCTGGCAATCTGCAGACACGGTGGCCTGGTCGATCAAACAAAAAAAGAGTATACACCACTGTTTCTGCTCTCAGAGCATGAACCGGCAACAGTCAACCTAGCGTGTGAAATCCATGAGCAGGTTGACTGGATGAGACTTTTGGTGTTATTTTGCTCGTTTTGCCATCGTTGTTTTTTTTGCTGTATCCCATTCATCCTCCTTTAAGGCTTGCTAACGACTGCTCCTGCCTGGGACTATGTTGCCTGTGTTGATAATGTTGTCGCATGGATGCCACCATTTCCTGTTCGTTCGCCATCGTTGCTTCTCCCGTCGTTTCAGTTTTCCTATCGTTGACAATCAAATGAAAATTAACTCCTCCATTAGGACTGTCAGCAGCATATTTTCATTTTTTCGTACACTGTCAACTGGCAACTTGTGTGGCTGTGAGCTACTTTTTTATGTTCAGTATGTTTTTTTTTGGGTGAGTGTGTCCCTGCTATGTGAAGCTTGCTATCAAACAGAAACTGAAATAAAAATGATTCCTTTTGTATACTACGTCTGGAAAGGTTGGTGAAGGCGGCAGTAGAAATGCATCCATCTTCATTTGATGTACTTTGCTTTATTCACAAATTTAAAGGTTTTAGACAGTAACATTTAAAAGGGAAAGCAATCTCAATGCATCGTGCTCTTCAATACGAGTGCTTTAATTTTGTTTACAAAGAGTTTTAAGAATGGCTAAAACCTCATGTAGATGCGAAAGTATACTTTTCGTATAATTTAGTCATTATCATGGATATCGGGAAAGTTGGACTTTCTGTAATACAACTTACTTATAAATAAAATGTATGATATTATTCCAAAATATTCATAACTTTGTTTAAAATAAGAGTATGTAGTGCATATGTACATGAGTTTGAATGGTTGCTCATTTGAATTATTCATTACTTCAGCCCAAAACTCACGTGGACATGGAAAAGGTATGGCCCTGGTTGTTCAAACATTTCAGAACACCTTCGTAACTAGTACAGTGATGTATTTTGGCATTTCTATGCACTCTTTGCCGTCACATTCCTTGTTGACTTTTGCCTGGCATCAGTTACTGCAGCATGTTTCATTTTATTAACAGTGGTTGATTTTTTTTTACTACGCTTCTCAGTCCTTTACTCACAAACACACTCTAAATACAAACACGTTCCCGCTAGTCAACGTGGTGTAAACTGTCATACATATTGCCATTTTGGCAGAACACAAAAAAGGACTACAAAACATTGCAAGAATGATAAAAATAGTAAAGTGTGGCTTGTTTTATCATCGACCTGTAGAACGGCAATAATGTTCAATCCTCAGGCATACGGGCGGAAAGGTAGTGGAAGTGGAGCATAATTCTTTTCTCCTGCTTTTATTTCCCATCAAATACAAGCTCTGACACGGTACCGACAGTCAGGGCAGGGGAGAAAAAAGTCCCCAAGGCCAAAAACTGCCATAGTAATCAGAATCGATCTCACCTGGGCAGCAAAATTTTGTTTTCGTGCATGTGTGTGAATGAAACTCTGCACCGAGTTTCATTTTTCTGCTGATTCTGCAATGACGTTGCGTCGTTAAATACATACGGCTGTGCTGCTGCAACACGTACGAACAAATAGACTTGTGCATTGTGAAAACCCCAAAAAAACCCTCCTAACAAAAAAAGAAGAAAACATACATGCTAACTTTGCAAAAAAAAAATAGTCAAACGTGCATCATAAGAGGGAAGCAAATCGACCAACACAAACGCTGCTCTTGTAAAGCTGAACTGCAGGCAAAGAAAAATTCTACCTGCTTTTCCTTTTAAAAAATGCACTCGTAAAATCTAGTCCAAGCGCACTGCTCTAGGGGCAGGTTGAAAAAAAAACCAGGATTCAAAAAGCACCGAACGGGAAACTAAATCTGCAAGTTCATGCATATTCAATACGACCTGTCACTGACATTCAAGCGACGAGCATGTCCCGCTGATACGGTCTGGCAGAAGGTGTGGCTCCAATAGCGTTCCTCCCAAAAGGAATGATGAAACACGTCATCAGGCTAGCCTGGGACGAAGTTATGGCTGGATGACCCAAACACCATCATTCAATGCATTGCAGTGTGGTTCCAAAATTTGCACCGGGAGCTAGCTCTCGCTGCATTCGTGTGAGACTAGCTTGGTGTGCCTGTGTCACGTTATTTTTATGATCATCCGCTTCATTGTTCGGCCTACACATTCCGTTGAACAAATTTCGACACAGCGTAGACAAACGTGTTTAGACTTTCCGTGCACGTGTACTTGGTCTTCAAATAGAACGATTGCATAGGTTTTTTTTGCGTGAAATATTTTCGAGACCAGCATAAAAAATTCCACCGGAAATGAAACGGCGATTATGTTCGGGGCCATGCGTTTGATTTTGTGTGTTTTTAACCTCTTTTACTCGAATCGAACAGTGTCCTCACTAAATAACACACCCTTGTGCAAACCCTCCTGTTGGTTTAGATTGGCTGAACGGCTTAACTTACGGGTTGTGGTGTTGTTCATCCAGAAATAAAATCCTTATTGAGCTAGTAATTTACTATTCCACAACGATGCTTACCTGCAAAAGCATGGAAAAGAAAAAGGCAAGAGGATTAGCTATAAGTAGTTTTTAAGGCTCTAGATACAGTAACAGAAGCTCTGTCTGTTGAAAAGCAGATAGGAGAAAATAAAATTTTTACGTACGATTTCAGTAAAATAAAAGTTATCTCAGGGCACACGTCATATTTTTGTATTGATTATTGAATTAAATCGAGTAGAAATAAATTTCACTTTTCCTAATCAATTGAGTAATGCAACCGTAAACATGTTTATTGTCATCCTGCTATTCACCCAAACAGCAATGGTTGCATCTTCGCTCACATGGGTAATTGAATTATGTTCGCGTTATTTAACCATAACCCATACAGCAAATCCTAAATAAGTATCCACTCCATACCTTGTCATTTTCCGATGCCATCGTTTAGCAGCAAAACTGAATGATGTATGCGGTATTTTACTTTTTTTCCGTTTTGTAAAAGAAAAAGACTACAACTCTTCTCCTATGACTGAACATAAGTCTCCAAGGATATATTTACAGTTCAAAGATGGGTGGTAAGCAAGGCTTCGCAACCTAGGTGTGTGCAAACGAACGAAAGGACGTTGCAACATGCTCAATTCGGGTTTTCTCTCGCTTTTTTTTTCAAGAACGCTGCACCCCGAACGATGGTTAGTGTCTTTTCGTGCAATTTACTCTTATGTCAGACAGATTTTTTCTCCCTCGAATAGGGTTCTGTGTTCTTTATTTCCGCCCCTCCCCGACTTTATGTATTCAAAACAAGCACCAGCCTCAGCCAGGGCTATGTCGCTTATCCTATCCCTTGCAGACTTTACCACACAACCGGAAGGTAAGACTCGTTCTTTATCATCACGCAAGGAGTGTGTCGCAAAAATCTGTTCGAGACTTCAGGCGACTCTTTCCGAGAACGAGTACGAGTGCTGGTGCTGCATGCACAATCTACCATTAAAGTGTGTGCATCTGGTTAGAGAAATGGCGTATGCGAGCGATGGTTCAAAAGTCGAGTGAACTTTGCGCCCCAAACGCGGGAAGAAGAAGGAAGACAATGCAAAAGCAAAGAAACACATTTCCTGATTTTGCATGTGTTACACACAATTCTCTTCAATCTGCCAGTGTTGAGCTTGAGCTAAAATGATGAAGACATTCAATCTCGGCACCGAAACCGTCCGGGATACGTTCATGCGATGCGGTGAGAAAACCGCTCACAGACCCACTCGCACATATTACGGGCACAAACAACATGACGACGGAGGGTGAAAAGTGCGAAAAGGATTAGCATGTTACGCGACGCCACAACATTTGCCGGATGAGTTTCACTTTTTAAGTAGAGGACGATATTTTGCGCCCATCGTAAGCAATGCAGGCAAACACTTTCTGGCGGGTGCTCTCCTTTCTCTCATTCATCCTAGACTTCGTCTTTGGTAAGCGGTAAGGTGATTCTGTGCAAGCGAGTTGGTTCACTTTATCATCCTTCCTGCGGGCGCTTTCTGATGCACGTCACCGGAAATCAGTTTTAACCGTGCGGCCATGGTCGTCGGTTTGATATTTTGTCATTCTAACAAAATTCTGCTGCGGCATATGAACGAGGGATCCCTGGAAGACAAATGATAAATCTCGGTTTTTGTGACATTGCCTAAAGTTTTTCATCTTTTTTTACTCTTTTCTTGCATATGATTTTCTCCGGCTCGTCGTTTCAATTTTTCTTCCCTCCAGGTGGTAAGACCATGTGAGTGATGAGCGTAAGTTAAAGTCATGTAATTTTTCTCTCTACCTGACTTCAGACGAGATGTTGTTTTGGATATGACTAGAGCACCAATGAACTCATGTGCAACTCGTGAAATGGCTCTTAGAATAACATGGTTTTTGACATAAGAATCATGTTGTTGAGGATGAGGTTGAAAAAAAAAATGAACGAAGCACCCATCTAATTACATCTTTCATGGTTTATGTAAAAATACTCATTTAAAGGCGACAGAAACTAAACAAAATATGGCTACAAACTCCAAACTGCCCAAAGTCACACGTCTAATGGTCTTACCAGTGCCAGTGGGCTTACATTTTTGATACACCCATCCGTTTGCTATAAAAATTCACACCGCAAACCCGAGTGCGGGTGCCCATAAATTCATCAACTTTTACGACCAATTTCTACTAGAATCAAAAACCAATTGATCACTCTTCAAATTACATTCGATCGGCCTTCGTGGCGAGGGTTCAACCTTTCTGCTCCATCCACCATTGAAACGATGCGATGTTACAGAAACGCCGCTTGAAGGTACCTTTAAGGTCGATTGATAAAAAAAAAATATCTGCAAGAGGAAAACGGGAGATCGAGAGCAAAAAGATTAAAATCATAGGGAAAAAGAGAAAGAAAGGGACATTAAAGCATTATGTTTGAGTACAAATCACTGCTAAAGCACATCAGCAGAATATTGAAGTAACATGTTTCCTGTGTTGTTGGTTTTATCTAAATGTTTCTTTAGCACCACCAACATTCAAACATTCTTTTTGTGAGTGCACAAATCAATAACTCTTCACCACTGTAGTTTACTAGACGTCGTCGCAAATGGGAAAACAAATAACCCCTATGCAATAAATTAGAAAATAATGACCAATTTGACGAACGTGTTCGGAGACCTTGATGTATGGAGGAAGGACTCAAACCGTATTGTACCGTCCGTCCTAGGAAATTGGCGAATAAGAGATAAGCTACATGGTTATGGACAGTGTGTGAAAATAATATTTTTTTAGACAAAAGAAAAATTGAGATTATGTTTCACAACATTTATATAAGCATTAGTTTTAGCAATGGAAACGAATGAATAACGTTTTCTCTATTCTCGTGATACATTAAACATAAATCAACACAACACGTTATATGCTGTTTACTTTCTGTTTTCTCAACAATTCACTTTACCATTACGTCAGATTTATTTTAAAGTCCTTGTTTTATTTTTATAAAACACGTGTGTAACAAAAAGGGGCACCTTTTTTGTAAATATCTGCTTCGCCTTCTGTACTGTTATCGGCTAAGAATTTAAGTACCATATTTATTCTCTGCATAACGGCAGATCGCACCCGCTCTTACCAGCTACACTCGAATGTTGCGTTTGTTTTTACCGATACGATATATCATACTTTCCACCATTTTGTATATGTAGATCTCAAATACCAAGGCACATCTGATTGTTGGTGCAGCATGCTTCGTGTTGGTTGTTTTTTGCCTATTTATTTTTTTATACTCCATTTGCCACCAATTTCATTCCCCAGGAGAGGTTGTCCTCATTTATGTTCCAGTTTCGTTACAAAAAAAAAAAAACAGGAAAAAACGGCAAAAAGCAGAACGGCCTCACCTCCTTGTATGCCAGCACCTGCATGTTTAATTAAACATGTTTCATGTATTTCAATTTTATCGATCATAAATTATAACCCACGCAGGCCGGTCCGGGTGCACACGCCAAGTGGTCTCAATAAATATGGGTGTACTGAACCCTGCGGGTTGAAAACCGAGAGTACCACATACTGTACGTTTATGTTTCGCACACATGAGCTCGACCAGTTTTGGTGGCCTAACGGGGAGTAGTTCTTTATTTCGTCCCGAAAAAAAAGTCTAGCGAAAAGTTCGATACGTTTTTATTTCTCGTTTATTTATCAACCATTTCAACTCTGTGTTGCTGCTCAGTGGGAGCATTTCGATGGCATGTTATTTTTATGTGAAAAACCATTAAAACATACTTCCAGGGGAATGTAGTGTAGTTTGGGCAAACGGTTCCACGTTAACAGCCTTCCGTGCGCTCAATATCATTCGCATTCGTCCGATTATTGTATTGAAGTACTTCTCCCATAGGAGTGAGATGGGAGAGAGTTTATTTTAATCTCAGCAGGCCTTTTCCCCATTCCTCCTCAAAGGATCATGATGGATCCCTCTCTTGCCGGGAGCATACCTTGTTTTGGGTTTTTTTTTTGCCGCGAACACATCCACGAATGACGGATGATTATTGAGGTGATTGGGTCCTGGAAGCTTTGGGGCTAACACCCCCGGAGCGATAATCCATCCATTGAAATGTGCGTTTTCAATTAAACCAAGTCCGGTGTTCACAATTTGTGATTGTGAAATTGCTTTCAATTAAATGCTTCCACCCTTCAGAGGCTTACGAAGCGGCTAACAGTGAATTGGGAAAGGATTGATGTCTAGTCTAGTTCAAGCTTTCAGATAGGTAAATATAAAAATAAATATTTTATATTAAAATAAAATTTTAATGTTTTGTATAGTTTTATTACAATTTTATTTATATGTCTGCAAGAATATCTTTTCGTGCAAAATTAACACATGTTTAAGGAATGCTTGATATGAGTTTTCTAAATGTATTCCCATAAATTCCAGATATTTTACAATGTTTGCTGCATTTTGTTTAATTTATAGAAATAATCCGTCGATCGAACACTGAGTATTCAAAAGAAGAAAAAACCATTACACCCGACTGTAACGGTGAAAAAGTAGCAAGGGGTAGATAAATTATCGATTTATACCATCACATCTACTGCACGAATTGAAACGAACACGGCACAAGTATCGAGACAGGCAGTCACCACATTTCGACACTCACTCGCATGCTCGCTCGCTCTCCTAATTTTCCCCAAACGCACATTCTTCCCTGCTTCCCTTGTATGTTGGCACGATTATCACGTTGTGTTTCCCATTTCCCGGTGGACGATGGGGCAGGAGCAGGAAAATCGTTATCCATAGTAACAGTCAACTCGGTCGTGGAGTGAACGAAAAGCAGAGTCTCCATTTATCGACCCCAGGAAGCACCAGGATCTTGCAGCTTGCGAAAGAGCGACGTCATTACGATGGCGCGCTCCTGTGGCGTCATTTCAATCGGCGGCTAATGGGCGAGACATAAATGTAATGAGCGGCTGCGATGGTTACATGTTCGTTTGCTCCAGTGGTGGAACTGTGCAGTAGAAGACCGCGTTCATCAGCGCTGAGCAAAGCGTGACGTAATATGTGGGCAAAATGTTCGTAAAGAGTAAGGGGACAGGGAAAAGTAATCAGTGTGTTTACAGTGGTACTGCATTTGAATTTATAGTAAAAGAATGTTCAATATGGAAGTAAAGTTCGGTAACGGTATGTACAAATAATTTCAAATAAAAAGTACGCAAGAGTTACAGCCTGCAGGATTAATCAATTACCGTTGGTCGAAGTCTCTAACGTATCAGTGCCTGTTCGATTAGTAGTTTTGGGCTACAGTCCGAAATGCACCCCCGCAAGGCTGTTGTCATGGTTCCACTTAGACACGTAGTCTGTTCATGAACATTGAACCTAACCTCTCCTTTTGCGTAAATCTCGTCTTAATCCTGTATGCTATGCGTACGTAGTTTGGACGACCAACCAGTATCGAAAATTGAAACACGCCCTAGGACAATTGGCTTCGTTCCTCGTATCTAAAAGCAACCGGTCAGTGAAATCCACAATCAATTGCATTATAGCAGCTTACTGCCACTGGGAAAATGTAAACTTTAATTGAATTGTATTGCAATTGATTTTGAATCTGGTGGCCAACTTTTATGTGCCACACAGCACATCACAAAGTGAGCGGGTGAGCTCAAGGCTAGATTTTATGCTAGAACATTTTCATTAGAGAGTAAGTCAAACTACATTATACTCTACCTTCGTTTTAGGAACGTTTTAGATTTATAATTTAAAATCCATTCAGATTGTTCCCAGAATTTTTTGATTAAATGCCTCTTTTTCATCAATTATCAAAAGGTTGAATGGATTTTTAAGCAAAATCTATTGTTCCCATCAGCCAACAACAGTGTTCCCTTATTATGTCAGGAAGAAAAGCGGAGAGCGTAATTTGCCCAATCCCTAACATATATAAGCTTTTCCCAGAGCAGGGTTTTGTACTCTCAATGAAAAACAAAACAAATAAAAACTCTCAGTAATCAGCGAAACTCACTCAATTATGCCGCATCATTGTGGTGGCGTGAAGGGCAACAAAGCGGAGTACTGTAAATGCTAAATCAATTTAGCACTGCGCAAACAACCAACAGGCATCACATTACACACACACACGCACATCAGTGTACCATATTAAATTATTAGCAAACGCAATTAGACCCTGAGCCGACTTATTATTATACCGCGACTGTAAACGCGTTGTATCACAAACCTGTGCCGGGCGTTTTACGAATGGAAGGATAAAAGCTACAGCATTTCCAACACTTCGCTCTTTCATCAATACGAACGGAACGGAAGCGGGAAAGGAAATGTAATAAGTCAAACATCACGTACATGGAGAAGTAACGCTTTACCTGCTGCTTGTAACCACATCCCTTCTTCTTAAGCAAATCGCGCAGTGGTAGCTTTTTGGTGGCAGTGGAATAAATAAAGGATAACAAAAATAAACTATATAATCACTCAGTGAGTAACTGCATAAACCTTTCCATCCTTAAACTTGCCATGGTTCTTCGATCGCAGTTAACCTTAGGCATTGGAAAGGCAGCACTGTCTAGGGGAGGCGGGAGAAAGGATCGACCGAGCATAAATGGTTTGTACAAATCAACTACGAAATGCTCCACCAATCGTCAACGGGTGACTAGGAAGATGTTTTGATATCTTGGTAGAGAACAGTTGGAGCGAAGAGTGAGAGAGAAAAAACTCAGCCAAGAAAATGTAGCATAGACAATATGCCGCTGCGCAAATAGCAAACGGTGATGACGCATAAATTATGCATGAACGATCCTTAGCGTAAGGAAAACGGTTAGGGAAGAGAGCCTTGTTGCCCGTGGGTCATAAGGAAAACATATTTCTTACAAGACGAATCGAGTGTGTGTGTGTTGTGAGGTAGGCTGAATTGTTGCAATGTATTGGGGCGGCTAACCTTACCGAACGAAAACGAACAACAGGGACGACAAATAGCAACAGCGGCATGATTCGTTACTGCTTTGGAAACTGGCAAGCGTTGAAGTGAGCGTCACTAGCGTGCTGTGATGGCAGAAAATATTTTATTCATGACAGAGCAGGACCGCAGACAAGCAAGATCCACGAGGCACGGACTCCATTGTGCCATTGTCATTGGTTAGCTTTCATGACCCGAGGAAAGGAAAACTTGTGCTTTTTCTTATAATGCGAGTCAAAGAATAACAACAAACGTTGATTTCCAGGGATGGAATAATCTTTAAACCTTTAAACAGGGAAAATGATTGAAAGGATGCATTTTTTTGCTCAATGGAGGCTGCATTGATTTTGAATTGTATGTCTTTTTACATTATTTTAGCTCGTCATGTGTGGTAACAAATTTTTGAGTCTTTTACCGGCGAGTTGCTCTCTCACAATTCAACAACAAACTCGAACAAAAAGCACAAAAATTGTTTTTTTGCTGAACCTGTTACACTTCTCTTTAAATTACCCTCCCATAATCGCCTGATGTAGCACGACAAAAGGAGAAACACGGTAGCAGCACGTACTAATGGCTCCTACATGGCGGCACTAAATCAAACCGTACCTCGCCGAAAATCATGGCCTTTTAACAGTCTTACTATCCGGGGCTGCAATATTGTTTCTGGGTGGGTTTTCCGTTTTTTTACGTGCCAGGCAAAAATCCAAAACCACAGGACACCCATATTCATCATGGCAGACGTCGATAGTTGGGGGAACACGATAGGAAGGCAGGACGAATCGGGAACCATAAAAAGGAACCCTTCTCTTCAGCGGTACACGAGCACGAGTGTCACGTCCAACAAAGGGGGCAGCTAATAAATTATGCATTAAAGTCATTACCGCTAAGCTTCTCAAGGCCTGATGAATATGCCGTTTTATGACAAATTGTGGGAGGCTAATATCGAGGGCGACTCGGAAGTGGGAAAATTTTTGAGAACAATGATCGTTGCTTTTAGGTAAAATGAGAGTGACCATGCGTGCTTGTTGAAGGGTTTAAGTACTCGAACGCTAAGGTAACGGGTACCGAGGAGCAACTGTAAGAACAATTTTCTTGTTTCTATTGAATATGTTGGCTCTGGATTTGTCGTGTCGTACAAAATTAGATTGATTTATAATGCGTGAACCGCTGAAAGAAAGGTTGAAAGCGAAAAATAAGTGTTTGCATAACACAATACATATTTATACAAAACTTGTACAAAAGTTCAGCTACCTATACCGTATACCTTGAAACATGTCCCTGGGCATTTCGTACCGGCACTAGTAAACAAAATCGGGGAACAATTTTTGTCTTCAGTCAACCATTAATTGCGGAAAGCGTTCGATAAACCGAAACCACAAACTTTCACCATTTCCCTACCACCCGGGAGTGGTCTCCTTTCGCAAACAAAGTTCCACCAATTGCGCTTGAGTTTTGCCTCGAAACTCCTGCGAGACATTTTGGAACAAGCATAACTTGCAACCGTTGCTAACCGTTAAACGAGTTAGAAACCAATCGGTCAGTTACGAAATATCAACAGTAAGAAAGATAGAGAAAAAAACAACCAGACAAATTGACCTCTTCTCTTCTTCTGCTCTAATAGAATTGAAATTCTCCTACAAGGGAATGAATTCAAGCTGAACCATTTTATGTTAAAAAAAACAAAGCTTCCGAAGCTTTAGTGGAGGTGATGGAAGGATATTTTCGATTCGAAACGGATGACGATTGCCATGTAGCAAAAACAATCGATCAAAGTTTTTATTCCTTACAGTTTGTTTTCTCTTTTTCATTCCATTCTGTCCATTTGGGATGTAAGGTGATTGCCCGCTTTTCCTTTGGGTTTCAAATCCCTTCAGGGTAAACCACAGAAAAAGCCAAAATATCCGGATATGCAACAGTACGAACTGGAAAGCCAACAGTTTGTCATTGAGACAATTTAAAACGATCCCATGCAGGGCAAGTATTTGCTGTTCCCGGGGAATGAAATTTCCCTGGTGTATACTGTGAGTGGTGCAAGACTGACGATTCATGTCGTACAATTCTAAAACGTTTCAATGTGCTTTGAGATCATTCGATTTAGGAGAATTGTAGGTAAATAGGTACAAGTAATAATATGCTTTTTTTGTTTCATCCAGCTGATTTTCAATATATTATTTGAAATCAGTAAACACAAGCTGGCTATGGCTACAAACGTTGTTTTCAGAAGAAAAATATTTCCACTAAAAGTCAATACTTTTCTTGGAAACACTTAGTCATACCTCCATACTAGATCACTGAAAATAAAAGGATACTACCGACCCAACAAAGCATAAATAGCTTGTTGGCTGCACAAAACAAGTTAAAATCTTCGATTGCTGCCATCAAAGTTTCGGAGCATGCAGAAGACATTGCACAAGCAGGGATATAAAACAGGAAAAGTGGGAGCAAGTTAAGTGATTTCGTTTCTGTTATTTCATTAAAGTTTCCCATTGTACCGGACACATCACCGGCACTTGCAAGAGAACGGGTACACTTGCAAGGGTTCAGTCTTTGCCCTAGCTTTGGAGCAGTCAAGAAGCAACGTTGATCTTCTTTACGCAACCAACTCGCTACAAATCGTCAGAAACGGTACCCAAGTGTGCGGGTGCTCCCTGTTTATCTCTCCGAACAACGACTAGCAGTAAAAGAGACAGCCCTTACCACAGCTAAAAGAGGACGACGCTGCTTGCTCCAGGGACGACGGTGAGACTGGTTCAAAGTATGGTCACTTCAACTTGATTGAGTTTGGATAAATGATGCCGAGTGCGGATGCTGACAAAATGGACAACGCTACAAAAAAAGGCTGAGAAAGGGAATGGGAATCCGAGGATGCAGACAGAATCGAACGGAAACGGAAGTGTTAGCTTAGCACGAGCCACTTGCAAAGTGTAATAAGAGCGTCTTTTGTCGACGGGTGACTATCTCGTTATGGAGCAGTGGAAGCGTAAGGTGGAGTAAGAAAATCGAAGTGGGGAAAAAGTTAAGGCATTTCCCTAACGCACTCGCAAGCATATCTACTGCATGTTCATTGTTTGAAGGCACGCAGACACACATACACATGAACACAGTGTCTTGAAAGACTAACTTTTATCCCATGCAAACCACATTCCTGAGCCGTGTAATCTTTGGTCCCCCAAGGATGGGAGAAACTGACTCATCTGGACTCAGTGCTGCAAAAGCGGAAGCCTTTTGATACCGGAATAGAATGGGGTTACATTAAACTTTTCATATGTTATTTCAGTTATGAGTTTGTTATTCCGTTGAGGTGATAGAGAAATAACCGTTTCAGTAAATAGTTTTTGTTTCTTTGATAATATGTACCTTGAAGAAAACAGAACAATTATATAGTTGTGTGCTTTTGTGTAGAATAGAAAATGGATTACATTTTCGACCCGACAAGTCGTTACTGAGTAAATGTCACTCATACTATCAATTGAGTGATTTGTTTTTCTTGAACTATCCAGATTTTATTATCGAGTACGGAGGCATTTTGGGCATTTGACTCCAATTTTATTTACTGCCCTACTTGTACTTTTGTTGGATTTTTGTAGCAATCGTGCAGGAATCAGAAAATATGCCAGTTGAATGAATTATTGATCAGTCGACACAAACAACTTTGGCTGTCCAGGAAGAAACGTTACAAAAATGCCCCAGCTCGCTTGCCTGTCACATTGAAACTCGGAAAGGATTAAAGGTGAATTTAATTCGATTTGAACGAGCTGTGCGGTGGCATTGTGACCAACTGGGGGACAAACGGGCGAATAAATTCAATGCATTCATAACTCGTACCCAGTCAGCCGAAAGCAAACGGTTCCCTCGTCAGGAAGGTTTCCTATTGCACGGGACATGTTTCATTTCCTCTCCCTATCTTTTCTCTCCGCCCTTCAAACCAAGCAAGAGAAAAAAGCTTTCGAAAAACGGAACATTTTTACCACCAATCGATATCGGTTCAATTTCGGAGGCTCTCGCTTTCCGGCTAAAGTTATATCAAAGGTCCTCTTGGTCCACTCGCGCTTGGTTGACTGCTGCACTTTGGTATGTGTGTGTTTTTTGTTTCATTCTTGTTCTTTCGTTCAATTCATGTGCTCACTGTACTCAAACCGACCTGTCCAATGGGGTGATTTATGAGCGGAAGTGTGTGAAGTTTTATTACACAATCTCTCACTCGCACTGCCAGCATCACATGGTCCGTGACTGAATGAGGAACGGTTGAATTCTTCTTAAACTTCCAGTGGAAAACGGTGACGTTTGCCAAACAATGAAAAGAAACATTCCCGTGTGGCCGGAAATATTGATTTTGATAAAAAGTTTCCAATATTTTACAACGACCAACTTTCGTAACGGAGTAGCGGGAGAAGCGCATTAAAATATGCGAGTGAAATATGGCCAGTTGGATGAGAAATGTGTCGCCAAAAACATGCAGTTGGAAAAGGACGGTACTAAAAACTTATGTTGAATTACAAATTATAATCTCAAGGTTTCGTTCCTGCACTCTTTCTCTTTCGTGCCTTAAGCCACTAGTGTTTGTGACCTTTCGCCATCCTGGAATCACTTCACGTATAATCTAATGGAGCTGGATCAGGATGGGAGCTCTATGGCAACATCGAAAAAGGTTTTAACGTCGTGAGCCGAACTAAAAATCCGTACCACGCGTGCAACAATCTTGCGAATGAACGGAAACGGAAAATAATACACATCATGCATTATTCAGTGGAAGGAGTGGATATAAATCAAATTTTCAGCAAGCATGCCATACCACGGCATGCTCAAGTGGGGAGTATCAGTAGCCCACATAAACTTACACATCCAAAAATAATTTTTGGTCCGAAAATTCTAGGAAGCTTTACCGACTAGATCTCACGCCTTCACAACGCACAAGGATGTTAAAGCAGAAAGCATTACTTTGCGCGTAGAGTTTGCGTGAGTTAAAGAAAATTCGGTTTTTTTCTGTTGTTGTTTTTCCACTTTATTTTGCTTCACGTGCAGGACTGAAGTAACATGAATTGTACCGAAGGTCACATTCAGGCCCATGCACATACATTATGTTTTGGTAAGAAGCACACACCTTTTTGGAATAAAAAAGATCAACCTTGTGTCATGTTTCGTTAGCCTTTAGTGAATGTTTTCTCAATGGTTCATGGATTGTCAAACGCAGATTGAATGATATCATAGAACAGCCTGGCAATAAAATGAATTGTTTTGGTTGTTTGAATTGTGCTGTGACACAATTAAATCAACGTTGCTAGCGGGTGTTAAAGACTGAATATGTGTGTATATTGTTTGGCACTTAATCGTTATAGGTTAATTGACTCACTCTACGAAGGAACAGAAATACATGCAATAAAGACATTATTTCGCTTTCTTCTGTTGTAGTGTTGATTACCATAAGCTTTTCCAGGCCACATTCTTTCTTGTAACGTAAAATATATTATTATTAATCAACCACCCTCACTGCTCCAATAGCTCTCGCATTCGAACTTTCGGTCAACAGTTCGTACTTGCTTCGCTTGCTAGTGTTTATTTCGGTAACCAATAATTATTTAATTTCAGTCTTACGATAACGAACCAATCCACAGAGCTGGGGGAGCGAGAAAAGTGTAAATCTTTGCCTGTTAGTCAAAACCGAAAATGAAACTAACCGCGCTGGCTCACGTTTCATTGCAACCACACGATAAGCAACCTTTACAGCAAAGTAACTCGACACGCAATCGTACTTTCGTGCGATAAGACATTTTTCTGTACGAGAAAAGTCTTCATCTTTCACCCTCCACAGCCAACAGCAGGGCTTCACGGCAATAAGCAGGTTTTTCGTGCCTAAAAATAGCGTCCAATTTATGCGATTCCTTATCCTGGCTAATGTGCCAATCGGGCGAATGGAGAAATGAACAGTGTTTTTATTTATGAACCGTGTCGAATGGGACGAAGGTGGTGCTAAAACTTTACCGAGTGGTTACATTTTTGCACGCATCGGTTATCGCATCATCGCGTTCATGCTGAGTACCCTCTGGGGTGACCAGCGCAAGAACTAAAAGTACCTTCCAAACGTGCGCTTTTCTTCCAGCAAAAGTGGAACAAAATTTGCAACCTAAAGTGAAACTTTCAAAACTGGTCAGGATAGTCAATCCATTGCGCTGAGTGTGTGTGTGTGTATGTTTTTGACTGTATTGCTCGTACAGGTTGATTGTTCGCGGTGGTGGCCTTCCGATTAGCGTTTCAATCCTGAAATTAACCTCAATGGCAAAGGAAACGTTGATTAGGAGGTGGATGGGAGTTTTCCCTTTCGAAATAAAAACTAAGCTAACGCCTTCCTTTACTTAACGACCATCGGGTACGCTTTATACTCGACATTATTAATTGATCGTGAGAGATTGAGTACAATATTTCGTGCCAGTTTGGAGTATCGTTTGTATCAAAAGGTTGCGTGGATTTTGAATTCTCGCGCTGCTAATGAAACCTTGTATTATTTTACTAGCCTCTGCAGAAGACAGATGGTGCTTTTTGCTGATTGTCAAAATTGCCGATCGAGGTACGTGTTGAATATTTCAGGCATAATTAATATCAACAGTAGCGCAAAGTATTTCGAGGAAAATCGTTTGCACAAACTAGCCCCTAACTGATAGGTGATAACATTTGATCAAAATTGCGTGGGTATTTATTTTTTTGTATAAATGACTTGAAAACATTGATTTAACATAAAAATAAACAATTCTTTCTGATATTTGCACTTCTGTAAAAATGTATGTACAAATACTTCTTAGATAACATAATATCTGAGATAACAACACCCTGAAAACAAACAGAACATCACAGATCAACGCCACCATTTACCATTATTCTTCTATCTCGGTGCATCTTTTTCATTGCTCAGCAAACCATAAAATTGCTGACTTTAATTTATTCAGATAAACTGTGCGAAACAGAAGAAGCTCCGCAACCAAACAACAAGGGATACTGTAGCGAGAGCGTCACCTAAGGCACTACCTGCGAATTTGAATCCTGTCTGGTTTTATTTCCTGTAGCTTAACCAAGCAATGAGTCAGCTCTATTATAGAATGATCAGGTTTAAGGAAACGGTGAATCTGAATGTTTCACACCGAGTGTATAGCAAAAAATCTGGGAAAAATTTTGCAGCCAGGTATTTCGCATTCGAAAAGTGGAGTTTAGTTGGTTTAAGGTTGTTCGCTTGGCATGTGCCATGTATTTCGCTAGTGAGAATATACCTACCTCAAACGCTTGCAGACGATAAAAGGCTGTTGTTGATTTTGCTTCATCCCTGCTACATTATGGGATGACATATCTGTGGTGTCATTCCCGATGAATCAGACGGTTGAAAAAGTGGGAGAAAGGAGCACTGTTCAGTATGTTTGAGGGTGTCTGAGAGGACGACCACATGATGTGCATGTCTCCTCTGTACGGAAGGGACGCTGCTGGGTTTTGACCTTCCGGAAAGGTGAATATTTTGTTGTTCTTTGCAGCACTTTTTTCCTTTTTTTTGCCAGTTTTTTTTAACGAAGAGAGATCATCGAGATAGAGCAGGGCTTTTCGCCTGCGGCCTTTGAGTTGGTGACGTTTTACCGACAGTCACGAGTTCAACATTCGCTCCCCGTAGCTCTGTTTAACGAGTTGGGCCCGATTTTAAACTCACAGGTTCTCATTTTCATGTTAAAAACGTGCATACAGTGGTTTTTCAGTGGCGACGCGGAAATGAGGACAAACACTGCTCCATTTCTAAGCACAATAAACTGAAAAAAAAACTGTCATCTAACGGTAGCGGCATGTTCGCTCTGAAAGTTGTCTATCCTTTCTAACGGTGTCTAATAACAAATTTCCAACACACTACTACAAACATTTATTTGATGCCAAAAATGTAGAGCCTTTAGGCAATCATTAGTGAAAACTGTATTTTGTGTTGTATTGATTTTGTAAGGTTAATGTCTAGTTTCAAGTAAATGCAATTATTGTAACTAGTACATGCATATTGCATAATTTTAGGCGAATTTGACAAAAGTTCATGTTTGCATCTTTCGATAAGAATCAAAGTAATAAATGAGGGAAAACTTAACAAATTGTGTTACTATGTTTCATCTGCTAATGGAAAGCTATCCAGTAAACGTTTCTAGAATGGTTTAGAATTATATTTGCGCACTCTCTTTGACAGTAAAACGATCATCAGCACCATTACGCACATCGCTCGAGGAGTATTCCATTAAAATCAAGACAAATAAATTACTCCGCAGCGCGATTATACTAAACGCTCCTCCCGGAGTCCTCTGTCACATTCCTCCCTCATCTACACTGTACCGCTGTATACACACACACCATAGGAAGTAAACCAAGCGAAGCTTCCGAATGAAACGATCCAACAATCCGGAAGCACAGAATTGGGGTAAGGTTGGGCCATATTATTTAAATTTTCCACGCCCCGTTTCTGTGGCGCACGTATCGATCGATGGCGATTAAGCGTAACCTATCGAACAGACTCGTTTGCCTGCCGTGCTTGCCGAAAGCGTGTGCGTTTTATGCATATTTTACCCTTCCCGGGAGAGATTGATGCGTTCAAATTAGGGAGCGCTTACCGGGGCGGTGCGATTTTACCTTTCGGTATGGCAGCATGGACCCGGTATGCTCGTGAGCCTGTTTCATATCTGTTCGCATGGCTGCTCAAGCAGGCAACGACGAATCGGTCTACCAGCATTGTGCTGTGTGATTTGTTGATTTTTGTTTTCCCTCTGCTTGCCTTCCAAACGGCCTAGAGCAAACATTCCTTTGCGCACCCGGTGGTGCATTATTCGTACAGAAATCATGAAATTGTTAAACTCCTTTTAGCGAAAAGGTAGCTCGAGCTGCTCCCTTTAACCTTCTGATCATGCACCATACTTCCGGGATGTTGTACGACATCTAGATCAAACGTGTAGCCAGTTGAGGTCGACAGCGAATGTATGATAAATTTCAAAACCGAATGCCTCTCATACAGCAGATCGAAATGAATGCATAAAAATCGATACGAACCCATCAGATCGGTGACGGACCGGTAACCCGCGCCCTAAAATGGCCGGCCCTTTGACGCTTATCGCAATGCGATGGGAAGCGCACACTAGGTGGCACTGCTGTATGTTGTTTGTTGATGAATTCATTGCGTTCGATGCGAATCACAGTGCAGCCTTAGCAACTTCCGTTCCAATGTGTTTTTAAACGATGGATAACAATTATAGCATTGTGCCGCACTCTATGGATGCGCTGCGTCACCCGTAAAGTTTCACCCAGTATCACAATTCACAATCGCAATCCATCGTTGAATAGATGATGAAAAAATGTAGCACAAAAAATAAACAACATCACATACAAAACGAACGGAAGTCAGGCCGGTAAATTACAGACAGCGTACTTAATCGACTCAAAACATCAAGCATCAGTGTATTAACGTAAATTGTATGGAAGAAACACTACAACAGAAGCAAAAATACGAAAAACAATAACACATCCTCCACTGTTGTTCTGACCTATGCACACCTGGTGTCCGACGCGCTGGACGGCACAATTGCGTCGCAACTAACAATGACAGTGCCCACAGTCGACCAATGCTTACTAACCGGCCAACGTCATATGGTGGCCATTTAGATTTTTTGCATCTTTCTAGAATGCATTTCATGTTTGATACAGTAGAACTTTTGTGTAGTTGTTAAGTTATCACAACAAGTAAAACTTTTTAAAGCGAGGTAAAGCACAAAAGACTTACGCAATCGATTTAATTAACTGTGTTAGGTCAATCAAGCTGATTAAATCTCTCACCTGGAAAAGAAACAAAAGATCTTAATTAATAAATATTCATCATTTGTAATACATTGAGAGAATTGTTGCAACGTGTGACAGCACATCAATAAGAAATAATAAATAAATGGTATAAAATGTATCACCTTTTTTTCAAAAGTTAAATCATGACATTGTCATACAATGCAACATCAAGACCTATGACTACAGTTTTTCTTCTTTTCAAAATCAAGCACAGTAACAAGCACTGAGCCGGTACCAATATTGCGTCATTTAAAGTTAGAACAAGAAAAAGCTCCATTAATTTCGCACGATAAAAAATGCCATCGTCCAACTAATTTGAATAATGCTAACTGTGGCTGAGCCCAGCTTTGTAACGTGGAAAGTACATAAGTCAAAGGCTGGAAACAGAAGGGGAAGCTCGGGGGAACTTTATTTCGGCCGGCTTGCATGCCGAGCGAAAAACTGAAAGGTTGAATGATTGCTGTGACGACCAGCCAGTGGAATGAAATGAAAGACCAAAAGCAATTTCATTTGATGAACATCCACACAACCATAATGTGAACCGGAATCACGGTTCGCGTGCGACACGGGTACATGCGCTACACGCATATATGCTCAGGCCCCCAATGGGTTGGGTTTTGGGGATGGTAATCTCCCGGGAACTGTGGGCCGACGGAAGCGCAGAGAAGATCACACAACATTTCAACGCTTTGATGGAAAATGAATGTTTTCTCTATTGGTTCTCCAAACCTTGCGGATATTAGTGATGGTACCGATTGAATAAGCTGCTCGGAACGGGATGGCCGTAGCTCACCCAATGTACAGAGATTATTGCAGTGTGCCGCACCTCAAACACACTGCACACATGTTTGTTCAGGCAGGGGTTGATGATCTAATAGTGATGAATTGCGTCATATGATCGTTCCTGTTCTGGTTCACTAAAGGTTCTGGTGATCTCAAAACTGTAGAAGGAGTTATGCATGTAATGTATGAGCATCAAGATGTAATTTAATTAACCAAGCTCAACCGTACATTGATTAGCTCCTTGATACAGTTCCTTGGGCACGTCCAAAACAAACCGACACGGAAATCTGCTGCAGATACTTAACCACTACCTGCTTGATGTCAATGTTCCTCCTGTCGTGACCAGGGATCGTGAAGGAACACTGATAAACCGCAAACATGGAACGCCAATGCATTCGTATCCCGCGAGTGCCAATTGCGTGCACGTTAATTTCCCGTGGGAAACGGCGTTGATTAGCTTAACCACCGTGAGCGCTAATTGGATGAAACAGCAGGATGAGCTAGGCGAACGGTGTACGGTTTGGTCAAAAGGATGCGCGACTCCACCACGTTAATGCTGCCCCTGTTAGTGCAACAACACAGAAATATTGGCTTGTTCAAATGCAACACAAACACATACTCACATGCTGAGGGGTTGTTCTCAGTATCTGCGGGTAGTACGAATACTACGAACAAAGCATAGAGAATGATCATCGCTCCCCATCGAATGCATATTGCACTGCATAAACTCTTTATTTGGTGTGCGTTGTAATGCGTCCCAGTACGTGCTACACGAACTACAAATCCCATAGCTCATAATTGTGTTCTCGTTTTTGCACTCTGAGTTACTAATTTTTGACGTGCATCGCAGATGTCCCTGCAAACAGAGCTGTCGGTATTTAGTATCCAGTGCTTCCAGCTTACACATAAATGGAATCAGCTGAACAGAATACAACAGCGCCAAAATTAAAAACTCTTCAATTGAGTACTGTTTTTGCATCAGTTTGCAAAATACTTTTGCAAAAGTGCCAAATCTATGTGAAATGCACCGCAGCCAACAACTTCATTGAACGTTAATTTTGTGTTGGTTGGGGATAGGAATGTTTTCGTCGACTTTTTAAATGCGCTCTTTCGTACACTAACATCGTTCTCGGAAACAGGTTCGTTTCCATGGCAAACGAACAGCGAAACTTTCTCGATCTCAAAGTTGGTATTTTTAAAAGCGTTAAAGCGGAAATGTTAGTTGGGAAACAAGTGAAATATACATACTTTATTTACAGCACTTGCTTGCAAATATAATGCTGTTTTGTTAGATGCAACACTTCATATTTTAAATATATTTATTTGATGTGTTGATGTTTTGATATGTTGCAATGTAGGTTAGACATTGCTCTAGAAAAGTTATGCAGTTATCTGTTATTGCCAAATGATAAGGTCAAGCGAACACGGATTATTATTTCCGGATCATCATCAAGCTGCCTATCTGGTAAACAGCTTCAACATCTGTCACCTAAAGCAGCTTGTGTGCTATGCTCTATCTTCTAAAGATTCTTTTTCTTTCTGAGAATATTTTTTAGTAAATACCACAACTCTATTGTTTAAGGCTTTAAACAGACTTAGGTTACGAGAAGCAAAATTCTCGTGAAGAAATTCTAACCGTACGATGTTGCTTTCGGTGCTTTCAGTCCGTCAAGTCAGTTCGCGCTCCGCTTATGTTTGTTAGAGCGTAACCAAAAGGGGAGAGGGATTGGTGTGAAGAGCCAAAGAAAACGTCCAACAATTTTAGCCAAACTGTTCGCCGCATTGAATTCATTACGGAAAAATGTAACGCATTCAGGTTCTTTTTGGCCATTGCTGGATACGTGCATACGGGAACATACCGGCAAGCAATAAGAAAACATTAACCCAACGCATTTTCAATTCCAACGCACTGGTGCAAACACCCACACAGAAACTACTCCTCTTGAGAGAAGAAACGCAATAACGCTTACAAAACCAGGACGACAGTACAGTACAAATTCTGGACCAGGCACGAGCAGGTATATCGGTAACCTACTGGGGTGTTATGTTCTGGGCATATAGTCGCAAGCAAGAATGTTTTTTTGTTGTTGTTTTGTAGCCCTCTAGCAACTCTTCTACTCAACCAACCATGTCCACGTCCAACCGACCGACCCTGGTTCTGTCTGTAGGTTCCGGTCGCCTAGTTGCGTTCGTGTAGGTAGGGGCCCTCACGCTCGACAGTAGCACACGGTGCCTTAGTTGGTGTTTCGGTTGACCAGTCAAGCGAAGCATAAACAGAGTCATCAAAAAAACCGACCCGCAGGGTGAGCATTTTGAAAAGCCTCGGAAAGAAACGGCTAGCAGCAAGCGACGGCACCATAGAAATGCAGAGGATGTTGCTGATGAGTGCTAACCATTCTGTCCAGGGTATAGGAGTACGGCATTGGCTCACACACACAACACAATGATACTGTAATGCAACACCGAGGAGTACCGTATCTTGCCGAGCTTTTTACGATTAAGGTTAAGGAACAGATTTATGGATGAGTGTAAGATGCATTAGTTCGGTTTGATTGGATTTCAACAGCATCGGAAAACAAAATAGAGAGAGGTATCGACAGAGAGAGAGAGAAAGAAATAGAGCGAGAGAGAAGGAATGTGCGTGTGTCTTGCGAAATCAAAAATGGGTCTAGGTGTGTTGAACACCCAATGATTTCATGCCCTGTTCGTAAATGGTGCTAGTGTTATCGCTTACTTTCGCTTCCAGCACTTTCAAATTGATACACTGAACCTTAATTCTACTAACTAAATGTAAATTGAAATTGAAGTTTGCCAGCAAAATGGTTTTGGACCAAATAGAGCAACATTTGCACTACCCCTACGTCCACATTGATATAGCAGTGAGATGAAGTGTTATTGGAGGCATTAGAACTGTTGGATTGTTTACGCTACACAAAGTACAAAATGGCGATGAGAATGCGTCGAAAATGGATTATAGAGATAGCACTTGGAGAAATTTTTACACGTGCCAATGAAGTATTTTTAGGAGTATGGAAAGGCGTAACACATATTTTTGGCGTATTAACTGCTGTGCAAGGACGTATTACCAATAACATGAACATGTTTGTGGCACAACGAATAGACTTTACATGTTATGGACATGGCAGTGGCGAGCAAAGGATCGTGGCTCTTCATAATCACACATTTATCACTCACTACCCAACGGTGTGAGCTACAGCTTTTTTCACTATCCCAAGCCCAAGCCTCTGGAAATGCGGGCATTCCCCTATCTGTCCAGGGAATAGGTTAAGTGTAAACAAAGCACTATCTACTATCGCCAGATCGTCAGTATCATCGATCCACACACTTTTCCATGAGAAAATGTCGGGAAATGCATTAGAGAGTTTGAATAAATTGAATGTAAACAGAGAGATCAAGAGCTTCACATGCTTTTGCCGATAATCCAAAGATAAAAGCATCCTATCAAGCTGTTCATAAAGGTAAGAGGAAAATGGTGGAAATTGATAGTTCCGTCACAATTACTCTTCAGCGTCGAGCATTCAAAATCTCTCTTATTAATTAACGTTCCGGTGATGTGTTAAGCTCGGACTAGCATTTTTTTAAATTTTTGTATCATATTGTGCAGGAGAGTAAAGGCATGTTTGTCACAGTTATCAATTACACTAAAAGTTAACTATCAATACTGCTCATGTTACCATGACTCATGTTACACACATTGTGCTGAGGTATTCTGGTACACGCTGCCATAACTATGACGAATTGAAACGGCTAATGGGTGCTAATGCTAAGACATGTGTGAAAACAAAAAGAAAACCCCAGGTTCTTCATTTCGTTACAATTGTAGACATCAACCTCACCAATGTTGCAAGAGCTTCAACGACGCTAAAAAGATGGAAGGCAGCTTGAGAAGATCTGATCAGTTAATTGACCGGAAAATCGATTTCCCTGCCTTAACGATCGGAGCGGAATCACCCAACCGGGGTACCATATGGCACATAGAGAAAGATACGTTTCTGGAAAACTGGTACCAAAAAAATAAGGTTTGCCAGCCATTCTATAGCTTTCCTGTAGTACAGCCCGTGCTGCGAAACAAACCCATCGTAACTAGTAACGCATGAAATTGTGTTCTCACCGTTCCAAAGGTGTAGGAACAGAGGTTTTTGGGCGTGGTTCGAATCACAGTGTGTGCTTGTTAGCGACCCACCCAAATGCTCCATCCTTCAGTCCGGATATTTCTAAACTGACCTCTTTTTCCGACAAAAATGGCAGCACTTTTACTTCCATCGTGCAATAACGGAAATAGAAGGGGAAGTAAGCACGTATGCGGTTTTATTGGTGCATTCGGGCGAATCGAACGCTGATTGACGGATTGTCAGTCTCGGAGGGCCAGATTTAAAAGACCGCCAAATGAGCTAACGGTAGTCGTACGATAAACCGCCTCACATCATTTCCTGCGTAGTTGAAGTTCGCCTCGGGTAATCTCGTCTTTGCTCTGCGGCGTCCGGAAGTTTGCCATGACAATCAAGCGTCTACAACGCCCGCACACAAACAGCACAGAAACCTCGTTCCGTTCCGGTGAATGTAAACCACAATTAAACAATCTTCTACCGCCAGCCCAAAGGTTTGCGACCGCATCGGTGTAGTGCCCTGCTGCACTGGTGTTCCAAAAACCGCATCCATGGCTAAGGTACATGCCCGCGTATCCAACGGAGCAGTTGGTTTCTGCAATTACTTCAACACGCACATACTGGCCTCTCTGTGACACTCCCCGGTGTAAATGGTAGATTCTAATCGCATTAATAATAACTGCAGGAGATGAAATGACAAGCAGTAGATACATGCATTTGGAGCACTCTCTCTTCTGGCGCACTTTGCGTTTCCATCAAGGTGGAACCAGTCGACATTAGAGAGATTCGGGTAAGGATGAACACCACATCGAATATGGCTTCATTGTCAAAGCCACAACGCCTTCCGTTATGGTATGTGTTGGCAGAATTGTAACGCATCGGATATTTCCGTGGTAAGGAAAGATTTTACAGTGACATTGACCAATCACTGCCCATGTGGTTAGGTGAACACCGTCTCGAGAATGTTGGTCAACAGTATGAAGATGATATTATCGTTTAGAGACATATAATATGAGATTTCTGTTTAAAGTTAAACAGTGACATTTTACAAATCTACTAACATGTTATCCATTTTGTATTGCTTCAAAATTATAATATTAATCCAGTTATGTATACATCGTATACAGATTTTCAAATACAGTCTCATGCTGTATCGTGAACTCACCTGTAAGTTAAACATGAAAAAACAAACAGAAATGGGTTTTCCAGCAAAAAATCAGTAAATTGGAATGTTTTATGGATCAGTTCATACGATAACCGAGGAAAACCCCGTATACCACGCATTGTCTACCGGTTTCAAAACAACCGGCTTCAGCTAGGATCACACAGGGCTTTTATCGAACTTCACTACCCATTGCCAACAATCTTCCACGTATCGACCGGTTGTTTATTCTAACGTAGCCCGGTACAGTATATCAAATTCTTCAGCAGCAGCCTATAGCAAACGATGAAATCAGTGTCAGCCTGCAAGCCGCTTACGCAAATGTTAACGAGCTACATAATATGTTCAATCGTTGCCTGAGCCATCCTATTGCGAGACCTATTGCAGGACAATCTGTCCGGTTTGAGCTAAGGATTGTCGGTGTGCAGAAGAGATTTATAAAAAAAACCACATAGTGAGAAACCAAACAGTCAACGAAAAGTAACGGTCGTCAAACCTCTATGCGGTCGGAGGTGGAAAATCAATTGTCATGCACTAAAACCATAAAACCTTTGCGCGACAGCAACTATGGGGTGTTCATAACGACCCCAAAAACACAACCATATTGCTTGGGTATGGTAGTCGAACGAACACAATGACAAATGGCTGACTAGCAATAAACGAGCTGTTCACTGGAAGGTCACACAAGGATAAACAGGACTAGTTTCGGCAGGTAGGTGAATTAATGATCAGAACGCTATTTTCCAAATATTTTTAGTCGGTATCCGGATCGGTCGTATCCAAAAATTCATAAAGAAAAGTGTGTTATTGGTTGAAATATATTGAATTTTGTTGCAAAGTATGTTTTTGCCAAAATCCTCCTGATTTGAAATTTATTATTAAAACTAAATTAGTATAAAAACGATATTATATACTACAACAAAAATGTACCAATTAACACGATATTTGTCTGATGGACACAAATTCGAATCCATGTTGTCATAGCACAGAAAAACACGAGGGGATTTAAACCCAGGACAAATTTTCCAATACCGTCAAAGCCACCATCAGCACTCAAAACCCTATGAAACTGTTATCACCTCGTTTAGGCGTACCGATGTGATGCTTTTGTAATCTGAACGTCAGAGAAAAGCCAGAAACATACGGCAGGGGGCTTGTATTTCCTCCTATCAACCGGCTGTCAACGCATTCGGAGTGAAGCATTGTATGTCCCGAACATTCTACGTGTTGTGGGTGCTGCTCACCCATACCACTGATACTGGACACCTTAACAACTCTCAGCAAAAAAAAAAAAAAAAACACCCACCCCAAAGCTTTTACTCGTCAATGTATTTCCAACCTTTTTGCATCGCAGAGGGCGTTGATTATGGCACAAAACATGTGTAGAGAAGTTGAAGGGCAACACAAACAAAAGCATTACAGCAGAGAGGAAAGGAAGGAGCACAAAAAGTCTACCCGAACGCAAAACAGCAAATGGTTTAGCCACACACACAAAAAATCCACACTCATGCATCGTTCTGTAAAGCTGTCGTCGTTGGTAACAGTGCTTTGGGGTTTCGCATTCGCACGGCATTGTCACTGCTGGATGGCAATAAAATGTCCACCATCGCGCCCCATTCCCCATTGCGTATCAGTCCCTCGATGGGTTTAGATTTGTGTGTTTGTGTGTAATAGAATAGAAATAACCGATTGAAGGCACGAAACTCGACAACAGTAAACACGGTTGCGACGGTTCCGTGGAACTTCTAACACCATCGGGTAGGCTGATGAAAATCGAGCCAAGCGAAGGGAAAGGTGACACGGTGAACACAAAATGAACGAAATAACAGAAATTATAGCCCCATTGTTTCCTGTCCCGATATTTTTCATTCCCAAGCCTAGATGGGGCGCATGGCGATGGTAAAATTTGTGATGCAACACGTTCCCCGGGTTCCCGAGATCGGGGCGTTTAAAGTTGCGATAGATTTTATTTTTATAGCAGCCCACACATAACGGTTTGTATTAAAGGTAGGTTAAAGCTTGCTTATATATGTGGTCAGCTTTTGAAGTGATGTAATTTGAATCTGAATGAATTATAGTCCCACACATCGCTTTCTGATTTATTTAGTCCTCTTTCTATCTGTTTGAATGAAAACAGCTGTTGTAATAAAGATTTTTTTACGAACTCCCAACTCAATCCTCATCGATGCGCAATAATTGCTAAAGTAGTGCCGGCCTTTGCGATGCAAAAATATATTCGTATTGGCAATTGCACCAAACATCTTGACGATTGATAGTGAATGCTGTGATTCCACTACTACATCCTCTAAACACTCTTGTACGTCGGTTACACAGCAAAACATCTATCGCCGAATGCATACAACAATCTTCCTTGAAAACGAAATAACTTCGGAAAATGCCTCAGGAAGACTCGTTTTCCTACTTTTATCCCCACCCAGTCTGAGCTGGTGATCGTTAGCCATTTTGCCGGCAAAAGTGCTCTCGATCTCGGCAATGCCGGGGAACCGAAAACTTTGCTAGCCAGAAGTCAATCTGCGATGCGGGAAAACACAACGAGTAACTTTCTTTCCCAAACTGTGCGCTCAAAAGTTCCACTTCCTGCAGTGATGCTGCTCCAGGGGATGGAATTCTGGTTCTGGCGCTTCTACCTTCCCGGCAGCACTTCAGCTTGTTGTTTACTTCAGCTTGAGCCACTGTTTGGCATCGTTCGGCATCGATTAAGGATGGGAAAAACTCTTAAACTACCTCTATCAGCACAGCGCTGCACAGACACAGGTCAACGTTGTTCACACTTTTCGTCCGAAAGCTTGTTTACCTATCCAGTTTTCTTAGCGGAAGCGAAGAAATAAAGCGTCCAGCATATCTCATAATCGTTAGCGCTTCTACTCGCTTCCTTAGGTAGTGGCACTGCGGCAAACGACAGTAACTGATGGTTTAATAATGACAAAATAAATGGGTTGCTCATTTTCATGCAAATTTCCACCTCGTGTTGCGGTGGTGGTTTAAAGAACCCCGTGCCTGGTTTGCCATTTCCTCCCACTTGCAACGATGAAATATGCATTTTTCAACATGAAGGGAAAAACGCTTTAAAACTAGGTGGGTTAGTTTGTCGTTGTGTTACAATATAAAGCACACGGTTGAAATCCTTGGACAGTGTCATAGTACAGTTACGTCCTCTTTCATCTAGCAATGATTAATGTCTCTCGTGCACAGGATTGATTTTGTTGCAAACTTTGATTTCCGTTCGATGAGCAGTGAAAACGATGAAGGTAAAAAAGGTAAACATATAAAACAATTTAACAACAACAATTCATAAACTAGTTCCAGCGCACTTGCTCTATCAATTGTATAGCAGAAAGTTCGTCTCAATCACTGGCATTGACATGCTCTGGAATTGAACAACTTTTTCTATCTTTCCGTTCACCGAAATTTCCCTCAACGGCGTCCGTAGTCTACAGCTCTACAGAGCTGTTGACAGTTTTCATGATGACGCTCATCTTACCACTTCTCGCATTACATTGCTATTGATTTCCATGGACATCATACCCATCGTCCATATCATTTGGAGCTATAGTCATGCGGCTGAAGGTTTTCCAGTTATAATACAACGTTTGGAAATGACATTGGCAAACGTCCGAATGAAGCGTCTAACAGCTCGGCTCGTGTGTGCAATGAGGAAGGTGACTATGGTGGAGGTTCTCAAATTAGCACCGACCAACCAAGCTTGGCGGTTTGGCAATTATTTGCTCATTGAAGCTTACTGGACTGTAGATGGCGTGAACGAACCCAGAGCACCGGTGTGCTAAGAACTTTTTGAATACTTTGATTTAATGCAGGCTGCTTTTAGTTCAACACAAAACTGACGAGCAACAATTTATTTGGTATTTTTTCCAACAAATTCCTGCTGGTAAATTAAGTCTATAAAAAATAATTGAAGTTTCAAGTTGCGATATAAATTTAAATGGCTTCGTAAATTATTGTTTCACTGCCCTCTCTGCGTTTCTATTGAAACGCGCATACCAAACCAGCAAGCTCTTGTTGAACAAAACGAGTAGTTTGCTTGATTCGATTTAAATAATAGCGTCCTTAGTCAACCTTAAAATCGATTCCGTTCACCGAAATCAGCAACCATAAAGTAAAACCCTGCCCAACGATCCAACAACTGCTACCGTTTTTCCAATAAAAGCTACGGCTGGCGCCAACGTGACTTGTAAGCGGTAACTTGCCATGTAAAAGCGCTACAAACTTGCACACTTGGAAGGAAAAATATCTAACTGCACCATCCTACTGCAGATGCATTGGAAGTAGTTGGTGGAAGAAATTTAAAATTTATTCCCATAAATTTTCAATAAACACATCCAAAACAACAGTCAACGAGCTTTCCTGTCTCGGCGTACTACACACAAATACACGGTGGATAGTCTCGCGGGAAATGGGTACGGTGTTCGTTTGAAAATGCACTCACACACACACTCGCACAGGTGCTAAATATTTAATCGTAACCATCGAAGACGCCACCAGACGTGTGGTAGCATCGGTTGTAGCAATATGGTTTAAAAAACAACCAAGAAAAATGTTGCATTTTCACAAAGTTAGACCGATACGGTGCTGCAATGCATCGTTCTTGGACAGAAAGTAACGTATGGGGAGGATTGGATTTGTTGCACTTTAGTGGTCTCAAGGTACACTGCAACACCGGTACTGTACCTTCTTACTTCGAAGGAACGTGGTTTACAGGTTGGGAGAATACATTTTTCGGTTCCCCAACCGGTTGATTTGAAACATTAGAATGTGCCTTCCCAGGGCACGATGCACAACAAAAGACGTTCTAAACTATGCATTGGTTTTCCGAACCAGGCGGATCAATCCTAAAGGTCGGCGTAAAGGAAAGGCGGGACAAAGGAAAACAAGAGCCGAAAAACATGTTGTGCTAGTGTGTGCAACATTCTGGAAGCACATAAAAGCAATAAGGAAGATTTTTACCGACCATTGTATTCAAAACACACGTTCCAACCGAAGTGAAGGACACATTCGTGACACATCCGCAGCGCGTTTCCTCACCAAGGCGGAAGAAAAGCCGGAAAATTGAAACACATGAAAAACAATGAGATATCGTTTGCCAAATTTGTGCTAATCCTCCGAGAGCCATGAAAAATTCTCCCTTTGTAACGACGACGGCATTCTGTGCCACGTTTTGATCGGTTGCACGACAAAGAATGCTTCTTCGCAACAAGGTGAAGGTGAAAACTACCACTCCCTGGGTGGCCGTCTTTATCGTATGATTCCGTGTGGCAAACACACTGTATTCCAGTATTTTGTTGTTTTTCCCCCCTAAACCATCGCTGGTCTAGAATGTAGATGAGCTCGGGGAATTCTGCATAGCATATTCCAGGACAAGAAATATCACGTTCGTATGGAAGAACATGCCGTCGCCACTTCCTTTAGAAAGGTGTGATGAGGTGAACTGGGAAATATACTAAACCTTTTAGCAGCAATCAAAATTTAATACCTCATCATACACCGATGCATTGGTGTTGAGGTGTATCTTTTCTAGGGCAAACGATGCCTACAACTCCTCTTTCTTGAAGAGATGCTACAATTTTGTTGCTTTTTTCTCGATCGTGCTTGAAAAACAAACTCCTAGGTTTAGTGATTTATTAATTTTCTTCTGAACAACACGCAGAATTCAACCTCACAGACCTTGCTGCTGAGGGTCTATTCCATGACATTGAAACATATCTATCAGAGGGCTTATTTTCATCAAGTTTAATACGCAGGAGACAATGGGCCAAAAAATCCCTTCCCCAGAGTGCTGCGTTGAAAAGAATGTACAAATTAATCAACTTCCTACACGTGAAGTGCAGTATAACCGCGTGGATAAAGTTTGGTTTACCGGAACCATTCAAATAGTCGTAAAAACGCCTCGTGCGATGAAATTCTTTCCCTTGCATCTTATAGTACAACATTTTCATTTTATAGCTAGGAGTACAAAAATCTCTGCCTGATTTCAAAAATTTCCATCGATTGGTAATCATAAACCAATGACTCCCTTCATCACTGCATAGCTCGTAAAGTTAGGATGGTTCGTCTTCTCTAGACGCCGTACAGCAAGAATGGTACTACAAACCAAACCTCAAACTTTGCCCCAGATAGGTTTGAGAGGAGGGAAAAATATTAGTGACAGCTTGACGACAGCTTGCATAACTATGAAAAAAGTTTCATCGGTCATAGTTCTGCCACAGCTGTATGACTCGCAAGCGAGAAACTATTTATGTTGACTATGATCGTGCCCATAGCATGTTCGTCGCAATGACCTTATGAGCAAACACACACACACAAACACAGAGTTGTCAAGTTTTCACCACAACTAGACATTATATCCCTGAAGAATTTCCTACCTTTCTTATACATGTTCAAAACGGACTTTAAAAAACATTTCTTTTCGCTTTACTGTATTAGGTAAGATGATGTGCATTAAGTTCTTACAATCTAGATACAACAATTTGCTTTCATGTCAGTAATGTATGAGTCAAATGAATTAAAGCTTTCATGTAACACCTTACACCCATAAAAAACCTCCTGTTCTCTACATTCGGTTTCCATTATGGTGGTTCAAATTCAATACGTCACAACACGAAACATCCCAACCATGTACGATGACCCTTTTTTTGTTCACCCGTAACACCGAGACCCGAAGATGAATCGCTTTCACCGAGAGCGAACGAACTAATCCAAAATCGTATCGTTAGTTTTTTTTTCATGCTTGCTTTTTACCAAAGCCTTCGATATCTTCCCGCGTGTGGAGCCAAACGAGTCTGCCGTTTGTCATCCTAGTATTCAAGTGTTTGGTGCCTCTTTCATTGGTGTAGAGACGCTCTTGCTCAAGCGACAAGTCGTGCGAAGTAAACCAATCACACTTGAGCGAATTTTTCGGTTCAGCCTTCTTTCAGACAAAAGCACACTCAGCTCGGTAACACACCAGTGACAACACTTGTACATCTTTTGGCTTGGTAAGAAGATAGGCTGCGGGGTGGACTTAACGTTTCACAATCCGGGCGCCAATTTATCAAATCCTTACAACAAATCCTTCGACATTAGTAGAGGATTTATTTGCTAGAGTCTACCGCGTGTTTCGACAACGGAGAGGCGTGGTGAAATGGTGGACCAAATGTATATCCTCTTTAAGAAGGCTTACTTGTAAGAATCATTGATTGAAGCTGAATTCTATCGACGCGTGTGTATAAGAATTAGTAAGAAAAATTCAGGCCCAGTATCATACACAAAATCTTATGTATGAATACATGCTAATCAAATTTCAAAAATATTTATGTTTAACTTTTTTTTTAAATTTAATCTTTATTAAAGAGCCCTGCTCCGATCAAACGATCAAAAGTTGACATCCAGCGTTGACCTCACCACGTGTCTCCATTGCTTCCAGTTACTTGCGAGATTCGTTACCAACTCCTAAAATTCCTTCTCTCACAGCAGTACTAATTAAGCAGCAGCATTCCAGCAGCTTACTACTCCGGTGAAGTGCGGCCTCTTTCCTTTCCTCTTCTTTCATTTTCATTTTCTCTATTTTCAGTGTTCTCTACAGCTACTCTCCCAAAAACAAAAATGATCTTTATTTTTGTCCAAACGATGACAAGCTGTTGATGGTGGCCACCATTCCACGTCGGCGCGTCCTTTCACAGCGAATTAATTGCCGGCCACTTTATCACTTCGGGGATCTTTTCTTTTTTTTTTGCAAAAGAGTGAACGCGAGCGCGGAAGGAAACCGGTTGATAAAAGTGCTTACTGTTGCAAGAAGAAAGAAAACTCATAAAACGCCTGGTAAAATATCAACGGGAATTGCTTTCATTAGCCAGTTTTATGTGAAGCGGTTTTGTTTGCGAGCGGGGTAGAAAGGCAAAAATAAGAAGAAGAGGAATAAGGAGAGGGATGGGCATGAAAAAAAACAACCGAAGGAACGGAAGCGGAAGTGGAAGAAGTTTTTCAACACTCGACGGCGCCACATTAAAAGCGCCATTTGAGCGCTATGAGTATCGAGAAAGAAAAACAGGATGTTGGCTGTGGAATATAAAAAGAAGCAACACTGCAAAGCTCTTGTTGAGAAGTTGAAGGATTCTATTTGATTTTGTCCCGTCTCGTTTCGCACTTTCGAATGGAGGAGTTTTGTGAGTGTCTTTTTTTTTGTTCTTCCCTTTCAAACGTCACAGTGCACACAGACTGCAGATACGACTCCGATAATTTGATGACTAATGCTGGCCAAACGAAAACCGGAAGGTCCTCAAAATGTTCGCCTCTTCCAATGCTAGAATACTATGTCAAATAGATGGTCACTGAGCAGGGCCCTGAAGGAATGCTGCTGTGTGCATAGAAGAGTCCAAAATCTTTAATTATTCACACTGCAGTAAAATGAATTTGGCTCCCTGGCTGGTGACCATGGGACGAGATACTACAGGGCCTTGCTAAGCTTGAGTTTGGAAGCAATGGTTTGTTTTACGATCATTATTTATGTTGGATTTTGCTCTCACGGATGATGCTACAGTTAGTGATGAAACATGCAGCAATTAGCTGTTTCTAATTGAATAATAAATTAAGCTTCTGGAATGCGTCACTCTGTCAGTGCGAACGAACGTGCGGACGTAATATAATGATGAAACATAGTTCATCAGTTTCGAGTTTATTAAATTACTAAATTAAATCTAAAAATTGATTTCTTCATTAACTATTCGACGCTCTTTTATTTAAAAATGCTCTTTTAGGCCTAATCTTTATTAAAATATCCTCTCATAGGAACCTTTCAACAATTGTTGTTATTTTAAGATTGTAAATCTAACTTTTAAATAATGTACTTACGTAAGTGAATCTTGATTTTATGAAACTTTCAATAGATGGTTTTTTATAAATCATCAACAAGGTGATGTACAAAATCTTCAAATCCATACAACCAACATATCATTCAAAAGCCATATACACTATTATTTCAACAGTACATGAATGTCCACTGCCTGGTCGGTGATTGCCTGTTTGCTCAGTTAATCAATAAACACATAGACTAACAGTGTTGGTGTGTCCAATTTCACTGCACCATAGTGTGTCTTCGCTATGGAAGGATTGACTTTTTCCTAAGGCCGATCTAACATTACAAAACAACAACACTATGACAACTTTTCCTCTGACAACTTTTCAGTACGGGAGGCGTGAAAAACTAATCCCATTTAAGCCGTCTATTCTACGTACACTTACCTTCCCGAGAGCAGACAACTAGTTTCTCCTTGTTTTCAATAGAAACAGAGCTTACAATATTGATTGCTATTGCTCTGATAACTTTCTTGCAGACGCATCGCAAACGGTTGCAGCAAATGGTACTGCAACAGGCTCAAAATGAGGGCCACCAACGGAAACATGCAACGCCACAACCATTGGTAACCGTACCACTCTACACGGCTGTTGGGTAAATGGTAAACTGAAAACAGTGACCGTTTGCAATCGAGCCCCAAGTTGCAACAACAACACAACAGCCTCGATACTTTTCCACAAACGGTCAAATATTCACTCGGATAGATAAACCAACAAGCAAACAAAGTACTTACCCTTTTCTATTGCACATTGTCCTTTCCCTTCGTTTCTCAATCAACCTTCGATGGGAGCACCAAAGGCACATAAACGCAATTGAGTTTTCTTCCTTATGGAAAAGGAAACTCTGACTAAACACAGCACGGACAACACGAAACTATCTGTTGTACCAATCTATTTCTCAACTTTTATAACAAAGGTTTTTCCATGGAAAAACTCTTTCATGCCAAACGTCGTGAAAGGGGAGAGACGACTGGATGGTGTACAGTACATATATGTTACACTATCCGCCCACGCTCAGGGGTCACTTTTAAGAGAATGGCCAAAAGCATAGCCTAGCTTTATTCCTTACCTTATCAACTCGTAAAACTTGCTAGGAGCATTGACCAACCCAAAATGCGTAACTCGTCTATGTACGTTACCCCATGCAAAAGTTATCTTGGCAGGAAGAAGAAAATTGAAACAAAAGTTTAGCCAAACGGATGTGTCCAAAGCTATTCCATGATTTCACCAATTAAAGTTGTATACTTAAAAACTTCACAATCACTTCTGCCTGAGCGCCATGTTACTTCAACTTGATGTACAAAAAAGCCAGAAAAGGTAAATATCTCAAGCGCATTTTCTAAAAACTAACAGTTTTAGAAATTTTTTTGGTAGTAGTTACCGATCAAACATACGTTCAGTGTCCGAACATTTCATTATCGCTAAAAGCACATTCAGTCAACCAAATAAATTAATCATTTTCATCGAATCGCGTGATAGCTGGTCCAGCAGCTGTCGGCAGTGAACGAGAATCGTCCAGAGCTAAACCATGGCCATACTTTCAAGACCGAAATCTATCATTTCACAGACTATTTGCACTGCGAATGAGCGCTTCCGAGACCTTGTTCATCCAAATATCTCCGAACTGTTTGCCGAAAGGGACTATCAAAACATGGGACAAACTGTTTCATTGCTGCCCCAACTCAACCGTTTGTACCCATCGAATGGCAAACAAACTCAAAGCGGGTTGGCGCCAGAACCTTCCACAGAAAATGGTTCAAGATGATGTCCTGCAGGCGGTCTGCACAACGACAACCCGCCAGACCAGTTGGCTCCAAGCATCTGGGCATACAAACACAAGGAATTATGTTCGTGATAGATAGGACGCATCACCGTACGGGCAAGTGGTGTGGTGGCGATAGTCAACCAACCAGGCAAAACTTCGCCAAGCAGCATAAACGTCATCATTAAACATGTATCAAATAATTAACAGCATATGTCGGTGGGGTTCGACATGGTCCGTTGTCGGAACGATAAAGCGTCAACTTGTGTGTGCCGAAACGGGTTTGTGATGGAATCGATTCGCTTTGGGTAGTGTAGATGCGAGTAAATGATTATGTGTCATGGATGGCTCCACTGCAGTTGGGAGCATTATTGAGTACATAAACATTTGTTGCCACACAGATGCGTGTCTAGCTTCGATATGCTACTCAGGGAATGTGCATCAGTTGTCCAGAATGGGTAATTGACATCAATGGTTTGATGTAATGATGTATAATGCGGCAAAATATATTTTCGGTATCTTGCAACTGAAATAATGAGAAAAGCAAACAAAACAACTGTTGAACGATGCCATAACAATTGCTTAAGGTACTAAAATGAAACGAAATTTGTGGAGCGACGGAAACAATGTTTTTCGTATTGTTTTGAAAATGTTTCTTAAACATTAATTTGTTAGCATTTTAAGCCTTGCAATAACATTGAAAGGTCGACCGTTAATTTAATGATCTATCAATCGCAAGCCAGCAGTTTGGAACCAAATAACTTAAAACCAATTGATCGAGCGCGGTGTCATGTTTATGGATGTCAAAAACATAGTCGAAGGTAAAATTTATACACTTTCCGATCTTGAGACACGCACCCACTAACGGACAAAGCACCTACATAACAATGCGAGAGCACATGCTCCTCGTGTGCTTTGTGCTTCGGGGTGCTTCGTGAATCATGAATGATTGAAACATGTTTACAGCAATTACGTCTTCTCGTACTCTTGCCGTGCTTCATTGATTGCGCAATCGTGTCGAACGTAGCTTCGAGGTCAGGAGCGCTCTAGCAGATCTTCCTAGAACAACTACGGGGATCTGCACAAGGAGGACAAACGCTCGTCCGCCCCCGTTGGTCGGTCAGGCGGAAGGGATGAAGTTTATATTCCAAGCATAAAACAAGCTGTGTGCCTGCTTGCTGGTAGCACCATAACTCTGATGATCGTACCACAGCTGTCGCAATCAAACATGATGGCGAAACCTTCATCACAAACATACTCTCCCGGTAACGTGCAAACAATTTCGCGCACACATACACACACACACAATCCACTTGAGTGGTTAGAGAGTTCATAAAATTTGCATTCTCTTCCACTCCATCCCACCGTCACCTGCTTTCCTCTTCCAAATCCTTGAGCTCCTTGCGAAAAGTACACCACGACTACCACCACCCGCGCTCAACCGAAACGTTGATGGATGGGTTTCGTTGGATGATGAATGTGATCAGCTTTTTATTGGCCATCGTGATCCTGAGTAGCCGAAAAAGGGTAACGGGAACACAACTGCGGAGGGATAAATCCTGCAGAGTAAGTAGCCACCGGGTGGAACGTGTGGAAAACCACATGTTTTGCCACCATCTGAAACATCACCGCTCTGTACCGGAGTGCAATGAAACTTCGCTCAAGCGCACCGGGCCAAAACCTCATTCATATTACATTGGATTTTATTTGCCCACTTTATGGAGATGGAGTTGAAGTCAAGGATAATGTACTCTAGTGTCTTTTGGTCGTCGTTGTTTGGCAGGCTTCAACACCCATGGTTGACGAGTGCGCAGGGAGTTTTGAAAAAAGGGACCATCAGACAGGCATGCCTGGAGAAGCCATACTCTTCCTGTTCCCCTAATGCGATACAATCATTTGTTCCCAAGCGTTATGGGACACTATCACTGCATTTCTTTTTCCCTTCTACGAGTGGTGAAGGGGAGAATACGTCCGAAGTACTTATTCGCGTAGTATTTACCGAATAATGGTTATGATGAGTGCTTTCTTCGTTAACTGCAATCAAATGCCACAACGCTTAGTCGTGAGCTCCCCAAAAGAAGATTATTTGGTCCATCACAGTTCAAATATAGCATTCCGAACGAATTTCAGCTATGTAAAGAGGGATGCAGAAGTCGTTTCAAAAGTTTTCTCGGTATTTAAAATTAAATATGATTTACAATTTTGTGTGTAACAAAATCCTCAGTTTATCGATTACATTAAGCAGCAAATGATTTCCGTAGGTTCTTTGATGAAACTTCATAAAATGGAAATGTTAGTAGAAAAACACATAAAATACATGCAAAACATAATTAATTACCAATAAAACGAATTGATCATTTATTCTAAAATGAAACCTTTTTGATGGTTTAAACGTTAACTAGCAATATTACAACGCGGAGTTGTTATTACAACGCGTTTTATTGTTTCAAGACATGGGAAGCGGAGCATAGCTACACATTTATGATTTTGTGGTTTGATTCTTTGTTACTTAACTAAATCATCAGCACTTTAACTCACCGAGCTTTAATTAGTTTCCACTCTTCCTCAAAATACTTCCAATGAGACAGTAATCGCTACTTCAATTCGTTTCCAAATGAAAAGGTCACAACATTCACACAGTTATCACACTTGGATCATCTTCGTTCGATGCATCGTGTCAGCTCTTCTACCATGCTGCGCTCTTTTTGGTCCATTTTTTTCGAACAATATTCATTACTCAATAACGCCAGCCAGTTTCATAAAAATGTTGTCCGACAAAGTCATTGCTTGTAATTTGCGTGAGGTTTGCATCAAGTGCATGGCATGATGGAACTGATTTATATTAGTGGCGTGCCGTTTGTCAACCCCGCTCGTCATTATGTGGAACATGAACGGATCGTTGAAATTGCCATCGAATGCAATCGAGAGTTATGGTTCCACAAATCATAAAAGTGCGATGTGGCGATGGCGCGCAGAAGTGTCTCGAAATAAAAAAAAACATAGAACCTGAACATTCATAAATCAGTGCATCGAAATTTTGGACATTCGCTTTGGTCCACACGAGATCTTGGTACTCATCGGTATTTATTCCTCGTTCATTGTGACCTAGAGAGCAGTATATTCGAGCCCATCAATTAATTTCCAACTCGTTACCCTGTCGCGATCTATATTGACAGCAAGATTAAAGATGCATAGCTAAAAACAAGCAAACAACTCTGGTGATTCGCGGATAAATTACACACTCCGTGGTTTCGCCTGCAAAACCCTTCCGGGACAGCTTTCCTAGGTCATGATGAGTCTCGACAGCGATTCGATTGCACCTTGGCATTAATCTACACCAATTACTCTTCCTTGCGCTAATCGTACCTGATCGTCTATCGGCTTGATTGTATGTATATAAACCTTGGAAAAACAGATCTTAAGTAGATCAATAGTACATTTCGATAAATCTGCGCCAACAGTCTACCATCCCAAACAAGTCTCACTGTCAAACGGATGTCAAACCTTGCACATTGCCCTTCAACTACCGGTGACTTCATTCGAATCATAAGGTACACTCTCGGCATTGCATTGCACCATCACGATACGATGGTGTCAGATTGCCAAAATGATCGCATCTGTGCATATTAATATGCAACTGAATGCGATCACACAAATGGGGAGATATGACACCGCCCACAGTCTCGCTCGCTATATAAAAAACTAGTAAAAACACTATTTCGCACATTCTGCACCACCAAACGGGCAACCGCGCTCCAACGAGGATTAGTTTCAAATCACCCGAGATGCAGCTGAAAGCGTCGGGTGTCAGCGAAAGGTGAAACACTAGCCGGAAAAGATGTCGTGCGATTTGAAAGCAACGACACTTTATAATTAGCCAATAGGTAACTCAAAACGATCTGCTCCTAGGCCAGAAATTATTGGTGGCAAATATCAAACCGTTCGCAGCGATTCGTTCTTACTGAGCTGAATCATTATGAGAGCGATTGGATTGTTCGCCCAAAACGGTTCCAAACGGCAATTTGACTTGTGTTGAACGATGTGGATACAACGGCCTGCTTTGCACTCTGATCATGCTAGCTATCGACGCCTCTTCACGCAACAACACACTCTCACGGCGACAGTTGAATGCTCTTTTTCGTACTTACTCGTTCAAACAGCCCTACCATCCAAGGATTCGGGACACAGAAATGCCACACCAAACTGTAACTGTCCCTCTTACCGCACCAAAACTGCCTCTACTTCTTTCTACTCATACTACCTTTATCCTCCCAATTGACTGATCTTCTCCGCGACCGATCGAAAAAGAGACGCATAACTGCAACCTGAGCAGCGTTTGGAACCGGCAAGTAGGCAGTTCAGGTTTGCAAACCAAACCAAGCGATGATGGGCAAATACACACGCCAATTTCTAAAATTACAGCCTGGGGTCCCGCTCCACACACTGTCACCCCCTCCTTCTTCAGTGCTGCTGAACAATTTTTCAACCCTTCGGCACTGCAACACTGCACTTCGCTGCAAAGTGCTCGCGTCATCGGCTGCTCGGCTTCCTATTGCAGGTTCGCCAATATTTATAGTCGATTGTGACCGAATGGAGACGAATCTTTTTTAAAAATAGGATTGAATTACACGTCGCAACCCCGCATAGTCGGAGGGGAGAGAGAGTGTGGCTCGCCACACAATCGTCATCATCATAATGCCACCGACACCAAACGACCGATGCCAGTCGCCAAATCGCGAAAGGTCTCTTCTTGGCATACCGATCCAATATTCGATCAGGTCTTCAGAGTGTCGTTTACGCCGGGGATGGTTTTCTTGTACTGAGCAGGGGGAGAAAATGATTTCTGTTAGATTTATATTGGAGCATTGGATGGCAGATACATCAGCTAACCGTTCACAGGCTAGCAGACATCATTAGCTCTTGTTAAATAAAATTTTAGAAAAGAGCCTTTAGAGAATCCAATTTTTTCTGCATTTCCTCTGCGACTATTCATTCTTATTATCGCGTATCACGTACTCAAAAGATAATTCCAGCATTGAATTTTTAAATGGCACGAAATCTTACCTCTTCTTCGTTGCTGGCCGTATTCACAGAATCCATACTCTGCGACAATGCCAAAGGGGCCATCGGCGTCATCTGTCCCATCGAGCTGTCCATCTTCAGGTTGCCTGTGGTCGACTGACCGGTCTGTCCGATTCCGGTGTGGTTGTTGTTAGCTGCGTTCACGTTCAGCGCTCCGTTCATAGACGGATTGCTGACAACGGTATTCGATTGTGCTACGACCGGCGAGCTAAACATCGGCGGCTGCCCTACCCCAACTGCAGCTGATCCGGTACTGCTTACGGGATTCGTGCCCAGCGGTGACTGGCTGGTAAGTGCACTAGAAACCGAAACGGGCACTTGGTTCGGTTGCGGTGAGATCGATTGCTGCACCTGCTGAACCTGAGCTTCCGCGCTGATCGATTGCTGGTGGTGCAGTTGTTGAAGATGCTGCTGCTGCTGCTGTTGTTGCTGTTGTTGCTGGTGATGGTGCTGTTGGATTTGATGCTGCAGCAGGGCGGCTGCGGCGGCGGCAGCGGCAGCGGCCGATGGATGCGCCGGGACGAGGCAGTTGCCGAGGGCCGGAAGGGCAGCCGCCGCGACGCCGGGCAGCGCGGTTGTGCGGAGTCGCTTCGGCGATAGGACCTGCGGGCCGCTCGCTACCGTAATCTGCGGCGCTGGCCTACGTTTCACCACGGTCGACGAAATGGTGACGGAATTTACTGACGCGCCACTGAATCGAACACCATGTGTCGATCCTGCAAGAAGAGAAGTACATATAAAGTTAGAGGTAAAGACACGTTAAATGGTAAGAAGAGTAATATATTGGTTGAATGGATTAAATGAACCTTTTAACGCTCAATGCAGTTGCAATAAAGAACGACTATGCAGTAAAATTGCACTATTGGCCTCGATTGAGATTACCACATGCTGACCAAGCAGTACTGATTGCCGTTGGAATGTCATGATTAAGATCTTTGTAATTAATTAAAGCCAACGCTCTAAAGAATTGGATTAATTCCACATACGCGCAACACTGGCGTCCAATGGATGTATCATACATAATCCCGTTGTGGTTGGAGTGAAATGGAGTGACCATATGATATGCTATAACTCTTTAAATAATTAATGATGGTGCTGCACAAATACACAACATTAATGGTACGAAAAATTATGTTGAAGAAAGCGGCATTCACTTTCGATGTGATTTTTTGCCTCAAGTTAGCGTAACGCGAACTCCAAAAGTAAATCCAGACTATAAACTAACTTCAGTACTCAAAATCTCTTCAAACTCATACATCTTGACCGGTTTTTCAAATCTTATTCAATTTTGTTGCACTAATTTACATATCATTACAAGATCAAATGAAATCACGCGCATTCAATCAAATAGATTAGAACGGAGAAATACAAAAATCTGGGCTACTTTTCGCAAAGTGCTTTAGCGGCATCATAAACATTCCGGTGAGCGCAAAAGACACCAACCTCGGGGGAACCTGTTGCATAAAATCTTCACCATTATTCATGCGCTAACGATTACCCGGGTAGCTCTATACGGTTCTTCCAGAGATTCCTGCTACTCGGTCCGTCTAATACCAGCACCAATCCAAATCCCAGTACGAACTACAGAGCTACTAGCCGTTTCCACCAAGTTGAACCGTGGGACTTGTTGCGGAGGGGTTTATTATTAGCGTACCCGTTTGGCGTTACCGCACGTTAAGCGACTACGCGTCGTTCACGCTATAGACGTGGCTATTCGGCACAGGTGTTGTCAGTTGTGATGCGTCAAAACCCAAATGTCCTCTCTTCCACATTCCCAATTTCTAGTATCCTAACACACTCACCCCCGGGAAGCGTTTTGGTGGCTTTCTGTTTTAACCTGGAAACTCCCATGCACATGTCCCATGGAAAACACCCAGCTAAACCTAACGAGGGTGAAGAGAAGGGATAAAAGAGGTTTGCAGTGAACTGGCCGCGGTTTAGAAATAACGTAACGAAATACGATGCGCCTTGGTTGCTGCACCGTTTCGTAGTGCAATGCAATCGATCATCATCGTTGCAGTGGCGGCCCGCACTAGCAACGGCGTGTTTTCTATGGTGGACGTTGGCGTTGCGGAACATCGAGCTCTGTTTGCTGGATGTTGTCGGTGTTTATTACAAACGCCCTGACGGTCTCCGACACCACTTTAAAGGTGTGTGTGTTTGTTTTTGCTTGGTATAAATCTCAATTGAAAAGTGATCAAAAGGGATGTTTTTCTTTAATTATTATTAATATTAATTATTAATATGTTGATCTATGAACATACTTTGCTAGTTTATCCTGCTTTTATATGAAACAAAGTTTTGCTAGAAACTTTTCAATCTGTTCTCAGGTTCATGTGGGACATATTCAAACGGAATTTAGATGCTAGTCATATTTCGACATTGCCATCCTACGTTCACTTACAACCAATGGAACAGGTTCATTTCATCTCAGTAATATTCAACCTACATCTATATTGCTCTTCTATAACATTCGTACTGAAGAGAGTTTGTTAGCTCAAGGTTGCCTTTTACACAACGCAAACAAAGTAAATCGTGAGGTTTGAGTCAGAATTGAATGTAGTAGTAAAATAGATAAGTAGTAAAGAAGTAAAATGTTGGCATGTTCTACAAAAATCGCCCTATATCGTAATTATATACCTAGTAGCAATGGCTATAGAGGAAATTGAGACACATGCTGGACATTTTGTTTTAACTATTTACAGTTGATAGTATTCACCAAACCTCACCACCACACAAAGCAAAAATGAAAAAAATAAACAAAATCAACGTAGTTATTTTCTTTAAACATGCACACTGGAACAATGCCAAGGTCTTTATTTATTGAACGGTTACACGAAACGAACCCCATTTGAAATATTCCCTCCGCCTGAGTGGCTTTTCGCGATTATTATTGCTCTGCCATGTCACAGCAGCAGTTTCTTGTCTCTCGTCCCTTCTAGTGCTTTGCTCTTCACGCTATTTCACTAAATGAATGCCACGAAATATGTATATTGCACCTTATGGTGAACGTGGAGCTGTTCTCGATTTGAAACGCGATGGACACATCTTGGTTTGCCTTGCATTTATCTCACCACATCGTTTCGTACCGATGAGCAATAATCATTCATAGTGTCTATGCTTTGAAACTAGGCAGCTGCTGACCGATTCAAAATCACTCCGGGTTGATCATAAAACTATTACCATTAATCAATCTTGCGCTTTTGAACAAGATATAAACGCTGTAAGTGCAATGGAAGACGGCAGCGATCGAATCGATAGCCGATGAGATGTGGAATTACAATTTTGATTAATGTGTGCTTTGGAAAACATGCACTCTTTCCCATCGGACATAAACAAGAGTAAAGAAACGGTGCAAATAGATTATCCTGTCAGAATTGTTTTGGTATGTTATTAACTGAGCCATAAAGTAATCATTATATTTTTTATCTTCATTCATCTCTACATATTCGTTTACACGAGATAAAATGGTTTTCTGCCGGCAGTTTGCACCAAGCACCAAAAAAAACAAAGTTTTATCATCGTTTATCGCCAAATTTGAATTCCTGCATGAAACAAACCGTACACCCCGGCGTATAATATCTTGCTCATTTTGATGTGCTCGAGCGAAGCAAAAACTAATTAACTGGCAAGCTATTAGACCAAAACCCACACCAAGCATCCGTATGCAGTGCAAGTTGATCCTTTACGCCATAAAGTTTGCTTCATCCTAGACGAGAATATTAAAATATATTCTTCTCAACCTCTCAAGACCGTTGACACTACAGACTGCTTGGCAGTACCACTTCCGGCAAGTGACGAAAAGCAGGAAAACCTACCAAGCCCGAACCGGAACCCCGACAGAGAGTTTGCGCATTTTTTATCATCAAATCTCGTGCACACTTGCGCGTGGTTAGACGGGAAATGAACGAATGCAAAAATGGATGGACGAAAATAAAAACGAACAACCATAATCAGTGAATCTCGACTACACATAAGTATAACTTCACTGCATAACTGCTTTTTCATTTTCAACTGAGATTGCACCATTGCCACATTATGTTGCCGCTAAAGTACATCAACGGGTTGCACAGACAGTGGCGCATTTTTATGGTGAAGATTTTTTGTGAGTTGGGCGGAAATGGATAAAAAAGATCATGTAGCCTTGGTGAATTATTTGTACCAATTCGTACAAACCGTGTGTGGTAGTGAAAAAAGGACCTGTTTAATAAACACCTGCTTTGTTTTCATACAAAACCCCGTGGCTTCACTTGGTCACTTTACTTCACTTTCAAAATCCAATCCGAAATGTTATATAGTTGAAACACTTTAACTAGTTGACAAGTTTTGATTTCCTCTAACGAACAATCGTCATCTTTATTGCTTCCAGAAGGGAAGTTCTTCATTTGTATAAAATTTGCAAAATTGGTCGAAAAAACCACAATCACTAAGTGGTTCCTGTTCCAGTAACAGTCATGTTTTTACTCGTTCCTCCTATTGGAAGTTGATAGTCATTCGAATGTACAAGTCACACATCGATCGAGCCATTTCCAATGGGCTACTGTTTCTGTTGTAATTAAAAGCGGAAAGATGCTAGCCTGCTACACACGCGCAATCAACGACAGCAGAGAAAATAAATTCAGATCTAAACCCGCCCCCTCCACCCGCCCCCAATTCTCCCCCCACCCCTGGAGGTCGGAAAAACTTTTAGTTCAAGTTTTTGTTCCCATGCAATGTGCGGTGAAAACACGATCGCAGAACGATAGGGTACAGGGGTTACAGATGATTGCAAAATTAGAATCCAATTGACGCCGGGAGGGCCAACGTGCAACGCTAGGAACAGGTGTAGGGTTGATCAACCCATTGCTGCGATGAAGCGGAACCATTGGTCCAGCCATAAAATGAATTTCACTTCAATTAATTCCTCAATTGAACTTGATTGTGTAAAAACGCTCCAACACCACTCAGCCGTCGATCCGGTGCTTGGTGAAGGCAGGCTATCAGGTCAATGAGTAGTACACTTCTCGGCGGAGGTTGGCTTTGCATTCGAAATAATGCAAAGGAAAGGAAAAGCAAACGCATTCCAGCGTGTGCTTACCTAAATAGAAATTTGCTTCATTGTTACGCATTATAAGGGGACTTTATTTAGGTTTCACAAACCAGCAAGGCATCGCCAGTTGCCAGAAGGTATCACTTTTGAATTGTTACATTTTTTTTAAATTAAAAATGAACAAAACAACAACACAATCATAACATCTAAAACAATCATAACAAGGACATTAATAACCACTATCCGAATTCAACTACTATTGAGACATAATAATCAACCACTAATGTAACATAAACCAGGCCGGATGGGACGTTCCGCTTTAATGCACGAAAAGTTTTATCCGCCTAAAGGCGTGTAATAACCGGCACTAGACCTTTTAAGCCGATTAGCAGCTACTATTTTCTCGGCTCCCTCTCCTTCTCTTAAGCTCTTTCTTACTCTCTATCTTTCTCTCCCTCATTGTAGACAAATGTGTCTCTAGAACGATGTGCTCCATGCACAAGCTTACGTTGCCGCGCGCAAGTCCTTTGACCATTAATCTTTTCCTTTCGTAGCTAGGCGTAAGTGTTTCGGCGAAGGATGGAGGATCTCCGTTTCATTGTTCAAGCCGGAAACAAGTGCACCCTGCCGATCGCAAATACATGCGAAAAGAATATTAAACCTCTCCTTTTTCACTCTTTCCTTTAGGCTTTTTCGCACACCGACACACATAGTTGGCACTTCCTTTCCGGTACGTTTCGCTCGTTTTCGAGCGTCAAGAGGTACTTTCCACCGTTTCAATGCTCCACATTCCCCCCCCCCCTCGTTACTATTCGTTGCTCTTAATTAGGGATGAATTATTTCCATTATATTCCACATCTCAGATAGGTATTGTGGACCTGCCTGGTGATGCAGACTTCTCCGAGGCCGAGTTCCTTGGGCTATGAAAGAGAGGCTTCTAGTCACAAACTCGACCAAACATCTCCATTCTAGTGGAGCATTGAATGAAGGAATCATTTCTAGAAACGTATTTCAAGCTCAAGCATTCTGTTTCGTTGGCAAACAAATCCAAAATCTCGCACCATCAACGGAATGCATTCAGCGTAATTTCTCTGCGTGCACGGTGTACTCAATGGTCGCGGGAGATTTTCGTGCTCACTTTGCGACACTTCCCCGTGTAGAAAGGAGACTTCTGGGTACCTTATCTAAAACAGAAAAAAAAACGATAGCAATAATGCTTTGGAATGTTTTCTCTACGGTACGCAAACACGGGTGGTATGTGTAGGAATGTTTCCTTTCCGTCGTAAACGAGCTATCATGCATCCACCGTCCACGCTTGGCTAATTAAACCCAGGAATCCCGGTTTCGTGCAAGTACGAGCCTGTGCCGTCCAAAAACGCCAACTCAATGATGGAAGCAATGACACACCAAAGAACTAACTACAACTGGTGCCACTCAGTCCCGGAAGTGGTGCTTTTAGCTTCAGCAACGGACAGTTCTGACCGCTTGCGGAAGTACAATCATCATCGCACCATTATCATGATCTCCGAGCCAGTCTGTATCATTGGTTCAATGTTCATCCAGTAGGCATACTGATGGAGCTGGAATTTGTCCTATTCAGCAACACCGACAGCATCAGGATGATGCTGATGATAATACTCTTATTAAAGAAACAAGAGCTGTCCGTACAGAACGCTGAACTAATGTTCAGTGCTGTTATCCTGCAGACTGAATCCGCCTCGTCTGTGACTTACAATTCATGGAGCGCTAGAAAAAGCACTAAAAGTATTTCTCCCAGGTTGTACAGCGCTCTAGAAGAAAGATGTCAACATCAGTGTCCGAATTCACCCGATATTCAGCTCCAGATCAGTCTGAAAATTCCATCCGTACACCGTTCATCTTTGTTGTAACTTTGTAGTTATCTTGACAAGTCCCCTGGTGCCCGGACAGGATTAAGCTTTATTTATAGTGTGTCTCATTGCTTTCGGGACACAGCGGTAAGTGAAATGCTCATTGTAAAAGTGTTTCACTTGCAGTACAGTTTGGAGTTTGTTTTGTCTTTTCTCCTTTCAAAACGAGAGGTAGAACGTTTGAAGAGTTAGTGAGGTTTCATACGAGATGAACTTCAAAAATGACCTGACATGATCCTTTTTGGAGTATTGAGATTACAAAGAACATGTATACAGCAACCCAACCACTCAAATAATGCTTATAAGATTGTGCCACGATGGTTGCATTAAGAATTTGTGGCAGTACATGATGAAATCGTTATAACTGAATATATGTATTTGCTAAATTACAATTTATATGGTCACCTCCACTGAAAAGCCATTTCTATTTGTTCAAAACAAAAATACCTATTTTCCCATCCTTCCTGCTGACATGTTCGCGACAAGCCAGCGTAAGCAAACTTTCCTTTTTCCTTTTCAACACCTCAAAAAAAAAACCTTTTCAATACACTCACTCTCAATTGTACCGTGATTGATGAAAGTGTGCGTTTTTGGCATATACCGGTGCATTGAACTGTCAGGAGTATTCCCATTGTGCGAATTGACAGGTATTTCATTCTTTTTTATCTCCTCCCCACTCCATGATTTTAGGTAGAACTGGTGTACGCACTGAAGTTCAAGTTCTATTTGTTATGCACGCTATAGCGTTTTATCCTGCCATGTGTTGCCTTGTCGTGTACTCCAGTTCACCCAATATATGGGTACTAGTTGTAGGGAATATTCATACTAATCTAAATAAGATTACCCAATACTACATGAACAGGAAAGCAAATAAAAACGGCACCCCATTCCACCCGATTCCGAGCTGACAGATTGATATTGGGATCGATACAGGTGAGGGAAACGTGGCCGAATGATCAGTTAGGTGTAAGTGTTTGCGCCATTGCAATGTATACACGATGGAGAGATTGACAAATGAAGTAGACGTGTGTCGCTGGAGGATGAGAGATAATGGATTCTGAAATGCAAGTTGATAGGTACGTCTGTCAGTGAAAGGATTCAACATTCACGTACACGCTATGGCGCTCAAGGTTTGGCTGTTGGATGAATTTCAGAAATCTATTGAGTTTATTTCTGCTACTACTACTATATCCCATCTTCATTTTGTTCCTTCCATGGACCGGCTAGGTATAGATTTTAAAATAAACATGGAATAATTATATCTGGAATGGAGTAATCGAAAGGATATGCAACAATCTTTTCATTATACGTATTTACATAGTGTAAAGAATTTAAAATTCAATTGTTTATCACAATTGCGTCGGGTGTGGTCTAATGGAAAGGCGTAGTTAAATTCTCATCGAGACTGTCCCCCCGTTTCAAGGCCTGACTATCCAGCTGCGTGTTTAAATCTAGCCTACTAAGCCTTGAAAAGGCCGAGTTAGTCGATTACGTCAAGAATAAGAAGAAACAGATCTGAAATTTTATTTTATTTCACTTACTCAGTATACTTTATACCAGACACTCTTTACTCTTAACTCTTTATCAGGCAGAGAGTTGCTTTGTACAAACGCAATCGATTGAATTTTTTTTCCCACCCAATATTGCATTATTATCTACCAAGCCAACATCACACAGACAGCAAACCGGAGATTCAGATCATTTAGCAAGCAGCAACATTAAATTTAATTGTCCATTTCTCTTCATTTTATTGAGCGAGCATTGGGAAGAAGTGAAAATTGGATGAAAATCTTTTTAAAGCGATTTTAATTTCAAAGCTAGTTGAACTTTGCTCAAAAACAAAAGTAGAAGCTATTCGGAATGTGTTTGTTTCGTTCGATTTCCTTTCTGGTGGTAAAGATGAATTGACGCGCTAGTCATCGCTCAAGACAACATCAATTGTACTTTGGTAATTGTATTTGCCAGAGGGTGTTATATTTTCGCCCACATTCCTCCTTCATCCCTCTTTTGAGTTGATCTTCGATGATCTTTCAATTGAATTTGATTGATAAATATTGTTCCATCGATAGCAGTGGCCGGAATGAAACTAAGCACAGTCCTTATTTGCTTAACTCAATTAACGTGGACATCATCTCTTCCATTCTCGATGGATTGCCTCTCACCATCATTCAACGTGCTTCTGGTTGGTGAGATTCCATGTGGTCCATTTGCGTTATGTGCTTACTAGGCACCCTGAACTCGCAGTTGGTGATGACGACGGTGGTCTGGCTGTATGATGAAGTTTCTTAAAAATATTTACTCAACTACGTGCCGCAACGTCAGCCTGGCGTTAGGTGTATTTATATTTCGCCCATCATTGCAAGAACGTTTCGAGGCTTTTTTGGGGTAAAATAAAAAAAAACCTAGCTTATTCCACACCTTCCTCTTCCAAAATGCCAAAACACAGCACAGCGAAAAAACTCAGCCCGAAACGAACGGTTGTACAGGCAAAGCAACAAGCGGCCCTGCTTACACTTGTGCGCTGTAAATCCCGTTGGGGTTGTGAGCACCACACGTATGCACTGTGCCGTGTGCGTGCGCCTTTGCGTATTTAGAAATTGCGTACGTGCTGGCGTGCGTGCCGTCCCATCCGTTCAGGATGTGTTTGTGTAGTAGCTGGAACGACTGGCAAGTCACCCGTTTTCTATCCGGAAAACTTGAGCATCTGGTGAGAAGGCAGCTCCATCAAAGAGACGACAACGTAGACTCGGGTTGAAGTTGCCAGTCGCCGGTTTTTGCGCAAAACCATTTGACTAAAGGATTCCATGGGTTTTTTTTTCGATGTAATATGGGTGTGTATCTTTGTGCCGCTTCGTTTGCTGCTGACGAGGCACGATACAGGAAGCAAATACAGGGTTGCGCTTTACCGTATAATGTCCTGGAAAAAGGGTGACCCGTTGCGACACGCACACGAACCGCTTTTTGAGGATAAAAGACACAGCACCCAAAGGATCAGGTATTCGGTCGTTTTTTGCCTTAAATATTATACCACCGTGGGGCCATTTTCGAACATCCCATTCCCAACAAAAAGAGAAAGAAAACGAGACAAACATAAACATTCGCCCATTTGGGAGGAAAGGAAAAGCAGCCCATGGAAGGGAGCATAAAAGGATGATGAAGTAACAAAATATTAATGATGACGCTGCACCCAATCATCGGATGGACCCTAGGAGCCTGGCTTTACACATTCATGTGTCATACGGCTCATCAACGGCCAGCCAGCCGGCCGATGCTCTATCGCATGCTTGAGTTGATTAATGGGCACAAGCCTTAATGCAAACGAATGGAAATGCTCTACCGGGAAAGCACAAATGAATGAGGTGGAAGTTTTTTCCCCACGAAACCACGATTTCAGGGACCTTACTGGACGAATGGTTTGGTGAACCAGTCGAAAATTAATGGATAGCAGAGAAAAGGCAAGGGTCCTTAATTAAGACTTCTGGTAGTGCCACCGACAGTGAAAGATTTCTATCCAATGACATTTTTGATGAAAGCCATCACCTTCACTGACATATGAAAGGTTAATGAAAACATGGTATGTAAAACTTTTCATATGGAACACGCACACACAAACCTACGCTTACTCCTCATTTCAACGAAGGCGAGTCCCAAAACCTACGTCCTTCAAGATAATTATCAAAAATATGGCATCAACCATTAAATCGAGTGTCCTTCCCACCCTGTCCCTGCACGTGGGCTAAGTGGATGATCCAGATGTGGAAGGCATTTTCTCGGGTCATCGGTTTATAGGAAGGATGTGGCTCAAAATGACCGAATGGGGTTTTCTGTCGATATAAATCAAGGGAGTTCTTTTAAAATAAGCGTTGGTTCACGAAAATCTGTCTACTTGCTGAGTGGTGAGTGAAGTTTCAATTTCAGTTCAATAAGGTTTTATAGTTGAAGTTCTATAGTTGAAATTAAATTCCAAAACATTACATTACATTATTCTCATGCTATTTCAAAACGCTCATTTGGAACAGTTTCATCCAAACGATCTTTACATCCAAACGATCTGCTACATTAAACGAATTTCTCGTTTGCTTCGTCACCCACGACCATTATAAATCCAGTTTCGCTTTAATCTTCTACCCTTACAATTATGCACTCAACCTACACTCACTGCTTTTGGTCCTGTGTAGATTAGTTTGTCACACCTTAGTAAATTAGACTTGAACAGCTATGGTAGCTATGAAATAGTAGGAAACGACTTTCAGGAACGGCATTGATTACTACTCCTGGTGCTTAAAATTTCATCAGCCATTCGGTCGAAACTAAGGATGGCCCTCGTTTATTCCTCACACTACATATTTATTTACTTGTAGCTTGATTTAATTTATTTTAAAGTTCCGTTCCCAGAATCCCACTCTCTCTCTCCCACCATCAACCATTAGATGACAAGCACAAGCAGATGACTAAAATCCCTTTCTCGTAACAGATTGATTGAATCATTCGCACCGTAGCGCTGTACCACGCACGGGTAACGCACGGCAACGCCGCAATCTGGCACACGGGTAGCTTTCTTCGTTAACCCGATCGGGGTGTAAAATGCTGCAAACAACCCCATCGGTTACAACCTTGATTCGTGGAAAATGTTTAAAGTAAAAGTGAACCCATACTATACTGATGCACTACGATGGTGGGTGTATCATTTACCTCGACCGTTTCTTCATTACTGTCAGCCAACAATGTTACCTTCACATGTGGCGTGTAACACGGTGTAACTATTTTGCGATCGATTTTCCGATGCACACACACCGCGGTTTAAACGCGATTAGTTTTCCAGCGTGGTACATCGTTCCCGCTCATTCATTCATTCCTTTCGTTTTTTCCAAAGAATGCTTTACCGGTTGATGAAAATTGCTTCCTCGCTACAGACGCTTAATTTTCCGCCCCCATGCTAGCCTTCTCCGCCGGGATTTGTATTTCTCCCAACACCAATTTCCATCGCACCAGCACGAGCCCATTTGCCTTGTCTTTTCAATCAATGAACGAATATTGATTAGACAGTCGCACAAAAGCGAAGGCACGGACGGACCACAAAAGAAAGAAAAGCTCTCAATCCGATCAACTACGCCACGGTTGGACTGCAAGCACTCTCACCTGTCCGTTTGCTGCACCTCCACCGTTTGTCTTTCATTCACTCCCGGTTGGGGCTTTTCTCCCACTCCCATTCATGGCGGACACTACATTCTCGTTTCTCTCAAAGGCACTATCGATCAATCACTTTTTGATTGGGAAACCGTGGATTGAGGGTGCTTGCACACAAAAAAGGATCGTTCCTCCACTAGGTCCTACGTTAAAAACCGATGAAAAACAACCTCTGCAAAAGCTGTGAGGTAATTCTAAAAGGCATAGCTCATGCTAACACACACACATACACACACACGATCCTCTCGATCCAGCATAAACATTCACGCTGGAGGTCACATTCCCTTCGGGCCATCTCGAACGGTATTGGTACGGTGCGTTTGGTTCGCATACAACCTTCCGTTTTATCATTGAATTTCCCTGATGCGCTCTTCCATTTCCTCTCTCCTTTATTTTAAAAAAAGAGAAAAATGAACTTCAAACACGGCAGGGTTTTTCCATCACACTTTTTCCTTACATTCGTTAAGCCCTCACAGCACAACCAGTGTTGGTATTTTCGTTGTCCATTTTTCACGTCCAGTGGAATGGTGGAAAATTGCTGAAACCCCTTTTTTTGTTGACCAACAACAGACGTAATCGGTGTACATTTTTATATTTACTTATTTGTTGATGAAATTTCACCCCAAAATGCTACACTTATGTTAGTGTTTTTCCCTTTTCCCTCACATTCCCTTTGCTTCATTTTTGTACTTATTTGTATTAGAAGATGCATTACTCAACGAAACTCGTTCCCGGACTTATTGAAGCAATTTCACTAGGTTACAGTTTGGATTTTTCCATTCAATCCCGACGTTGAATGTAATATTTTTCGGTTTTACTTTCATGATCACAAACCATCTTGTTGGTTTTTCCTTACCCTCAAACGAAGGTGATATAAAACCGATGCTGGCTTACCGGTCGTAGAAAAGCAATTTTTCAAACCCAACCAGACAGATCCCTGACCTGTATGCCGGGTGTTTGGGATCTACTGGCTTTTCCCCAAAAATGGATTCCGACAGTTCAACACAGGAAGGATTTCGCGTAAAAAAAAAACGCGAATGAGAATCACGATAAGAGTGCAGCCACGCTGTCCAGCGCAGACAGAATCACACAGGAAACACTTTTGAACATCCTGCCAAGCTTCTGCACCCAGCATTTAGCCTAACGTTTGTACAGAATAATCCATGAATCAACTCCTGCAGTAGGTTTTTGTTTTGTTGGGTTTTCGCTCTCCACTAAAATGAAGCTGTGAAACAGCTTTTTTTAGTCCAATCTTTCTTTCTCCGTTTAAACACTAACGAATGCGCATTGGCGTCGGCAACCGGGAATGGATTGACCGAATATACAACGGTCAGAGATTGTACAAAAGCCAATTCGCCATCATAATGCGGATTTACGGATGAGACCAAATGGATGCAGATTGCATGTTGAACCAGAGTATGAGTTTTGCATGGGTGTGTTTTTCATACGGGCACACCTGTGCATGATTGCTCTTAATTTAAGAGTAGAATTTGAAGAATTTGATTAGAATTTAAGAGTAAAATAATGTTCCAATTAAAATATTACTTCAGCTAATATAAAAGCCTACGGGAGTAGAAAGAGTTTCCAAAACAAATCACCATTGGCACACCTTGTGTACTTCGTTGAACAACTAAAAACACGAATGCGAGCGTGCTAAACAAGTCAAACTAATTAAAATTTGTTTCGCCATCCAATGGTTAGAATGCCACATATCAACGCTACACAGTCCAACCTAACTCAAAATGGAATTTTACAACAGTTTTCAGGTGTTGCCACTGTTTTGTAATTCGTTCTTTGTATTTTCATTTCTCTCTTTCTCACTCACTCTCCCTCTCTCTCCCTTTCTACTTATTTCTTTCTCTTTCACTCCCTCTATCTCACACACACACTTGTCCCTGAATTTCAATTAAATTTTAGAATGAAACATGCCCATGAAGTTGGGGCAAGTTTAGCACACGTACTGTATCCCCCCGTGCGGCTTGTGTGACAAATTGAGTGATAGCAATTAGCAAACACCCATGTAGCAGTTCTCCCAAACGGTACACACTCCGATGATGCAAGTCACATACGTGGTTGTGTAAATGCAAAAAAAGTAAGTAAGTAAAAGTAATCAAACAAAATGGAAGGAATTTCACAAAGTAATGTTTCTTTTGTAGTTCTCATTGAACATACAAGTTTTTTTTTTATTAAAAATATTGTAAGCTATTTGACATTGGCTCATTTGTTCTTGATCAGCAGAACTAAACTAGATTACCATTTCTGCAATGGCTTATTTACAACCAATTGTTAAGCAACAACACACAATAAGGCTCATCGCCGATTCAGTTCGTTCGTTGACCGCTATGGCTAGCCGTCAGCGTCGGGCGCAATGGTCCGTGACGGACACCATCAGCCAACATGCTGCCGCTGTTGCAAATATTGTTCGTGTTTAGGAATGTGTTTGTGTTCTGTTGCTTCTGTTGTGTTTAGGGCTTACCCACAGCTCACTCAACCGTGTCCGACTCGCTTGATGATGGCTTGATGAGCTTATATCCACGGATAGGCTAGAAACCCCTCTGATTCAATGACTGACAGGATCTCTTAGACTTTTAGTTGTTTGGAGTTTTTGTACCTCGTGCAACCTTCCATAATGACAGTTCATTGACTCTATCAGCTAGACACCGACAAAACCAAAAAAAGTTGTGCAAAACTCAACGGTAAAACAGTCGGCACACAGTTACAGTCTGTTGCGCAGTATAGAGAGCTAAAATTGACCAACACATCCTCCTTTCGGGTCATGGTCAATTGAATTTATCGGATTTCTGTTTTAATTACAGATTTTCAAATGTATGTATTTTCCACGATAGCTAGTGAGTTTGATTTTAATTAAAGAGCACACCAGCTCTGAATTTCTCCAGTTCGGAGCAGGTGTGCAGAATCTTGAATTGAGTCATTGCATGCTACCACAAATTGCGCCATGTGGGCGCCTATGCTACAATAAACAAACGCTCGATCCCGATAATTTTTCCAACAAGGGGGAATGAAAAAATATCGCACCACTTGTTTCCAGAACGGTCCAGCGCCGAACTACCGCAGAAAAGCACGCAGCAAACACAATGAGGTGAGAAGAACAATTTCGTTTCTGGTGTTGCATTATAAAAATAGACTCACACACGATCGCAGGGGGAAAACAGGTGAGCAGTTTAAATTGAAAATTAATCCACCGAACCACTTTCCCAAAGCCCGTATCACTATCAAGAATCAGTGGGCAAAGATGCGAAGAACTGATGCATTTTGTGCAGGGTAAGGAAGATAAAATCAGGTCGTGGCATTTCACTAACCAAACAGACGCAATAGTGTACTGAACTATTGTAATTGAAGTGATATTAAGTTTTGTTTATATTAGAAACTCCTACAACACCATCGTTCAGTGATTGGCAGGTGTAATAGAATTCTTCGTAACCTCGGCCACCCTTCGTGTGGTTTATATTTTTCAAATGCTGAAACGCAACCCAATCAACAGAAGCAGCGAACAAACTAACCCACAAGTAATTGGCTATTGTAACGATCGTTTGCAGCTCTACCACAACCGACCGGAAGTGGGTTTGGTGTGTGGCTGTTCGTTGCCGGTAACAGCACGTGTTCGTTTGTGAATGGTAAAACGGGAATCAGTACCTTGCATTTCTCCCATTTCCAATCATCAAACCGAGCTTGAAACGGTTAATATGGAATTGCTCTTCCTTATGTTACTTTCCCTTCATTCTTTTGCAAAGCTGAAGTATTTTTATAGTGCTAGATTCGTAAATTCACACGCAATAAGGCTTCGTGCGTATTGCATTTGCTCATATGTATGTATAAGCGTGTCTGTGTTTATGATGTTTTAATGAATAATGCCAGTTTGTTGTAATAACATTATTGCTATTCAATTTTTACATACTCACACACATACAGGTAAACGGTTCTAAGTCACCGGCCTGAGTACATACCTGAAAGTATAAAGGAAAGAAGACATTTTTAAAATAAATTTACACATTCTCCTTTCCTCCTTTTTAAACTTAATTTAAACACATCAATTTAACTTTGGAAAATCCATGGAGAACATCGCTTGCCCCCGGTGAATCATCGTTATCCAGTGGAGATGCCCTATCTTACCTATTCACATACCATGACCCAAACACTACAACGCTGAAAGCCTTTGTACCGGACATCGGCATCGAACACGACGACACCGTAATTTTTCAATTTTCCAATCCAATCCCCAAAATGCCAATATTATCCGGCAACGTGGAACATATCCCAGCGGCTTAGCCCGTTACCATGGTGTTAACGATCCCGAAAGCCTGCCAATAACGGATCAGATACGGAATTCGTACCGGCAACCGGTTGACTATCTCAATTTATGTATAGTAAAATCATACTCACACCACTACTTTAGCACTTTGGGTCTTTCTTCCCATCCAGTTTTTGCTTCTAATAAATACGGCATATCTGCTCTTGGTATCTATATCAACTATAAAAAAGGTAGACTTGACAGTACCGTATTTGAGAGGATTTTCGGTCGGGACGTAAGCTTTAGTTTTAGTTGTCTACTATCGATCTATTTTTGGGACTAGCAAACGCTATTCTAGACTCATATATCTTTTTCAAGTGTCGTTCCCAAACCTAACTCATTGATACCTTCACACCGGCAACGACGAAGGGCAAGGTGATTCGAATATTCCCTATAGACGGGATAGATGTCGAGATATCGAAAAGCAGGTAGCGTCGTTTATTAATGGCAGCAAAGGATACTTTTAATTCGGTACATCTGTGAGTGCTGGTTCCGGGGCTCTGGAGAATAATCTTAAACAGATCTAACATTTTGTGACTTTTTCAGTATTTTTCAATACTTAATAAATACAAACTCTCCAACCAATCTTTCTTGAAACGTTTTAACAAAAGGTATTGCAAAAAAAACGGAAGTAGTAAGTTCTTGCAATCAATGTTCTCGTCTCTCCAATGATGATGACAATATCGAACACAAGGATGTTGGGCAATTGAAGAGCCTTCAACAGATGTTCAAGCTCCAAAGAGGGTTGGCGAAATAAGCAGAAGCTACCGGCATGACAAACTAACTATATTTTACTAAATCAACGGAACCATTTTATTCAATTTCCGAAATGCAACCAACATAAGCAACAATCTTTTGCCTCTCTTCCACTTATCCGGTATTTTTATTCAACCATTTCGAAACGAACAGAACTGTGGACGGATTCAAAGACAAAATCGGCGAAAGGAACTGTGTATAAAATTAGGAGCACAATTTGATCAAAAACAGTGTATTTGCACACAGGCAAACGACTAAGACTGCCATCTTTAGAGCAACGCTTGCAATCGTCAGTAATCAGTAAAGGGGACAGAGAAGACAGACTCGTAATGATTGCAGCGCTGTGTGTTTCAATTCTGTTCCATTGGTAGAATGCATTCGTTTTTTTCATTCTCATCCCTACCACTTTCTATACGAAGTAACAGAAGTGGAATTTTTCTTTGTGTGTTACTATTTCGTTTAACGATACTTTTTTCAACAAGTTCTTGTATCGAACGTTGGTCAAAAACTTTTTAGGTAGGCGGCTTGGGGAGGCATTTTTCTGAAACTAATGAACGAACGTTTCTATCTGGTGGTCCTCTCTCTCTCTATTTATATCTCAGTATCATACTCTCTCTCTCTTTCTCTGTACCCTAGAACCAAAAGAAAGCATTCGGTAATGGAACTAATTAATTACGTTTCTCCTTTCATGGCACGAAAAACACGTTCCGCCGGTGTGCCAAGATCGCACACAAAAGGTCTAGAGAAAAAGTCCTAAAAAAAATAACTGCACTGCCTCTCTGCAAAATCGAGCAAAAAATATCAAGATGCAGTATGGCTAACAGCAATACCGCATCAGCAATAGCTTTAGTAGAAGAAACTGTAGAAATGTAGCAAAGCACAATCCTGCAAAAGGCTCACTAACCCTTTCAGGACATAATTTAGTTTGCGAACAAGAAACACGTACCAATCGCAGTGGGTCGAAACTACGCGGGAAAGATTTCGCTATAATTCACATCAAATACTAACGAAAGCAAAAACCTGCCCTGAATCCATTATTATATTTAGCAGCGGGCGTTCGGGCCGTTCTTTTTACCGTTAGTTTGCGCATTATTTTCTAATGCTTTATTTACCCTCAATTAGACTTTAAGGCTTTGCTATCTTCCACCGTAAAGTTGCTCCACACCGATATCCTGCAGATGGTTTTCAACCATCGAATAGTGGTTAGTGTAAAGAAAATGTCTTACTCGATACTCAACAGATTGCTTCAACTTGATCGAAGTTCTTTGAATGTTTACAACGAAACACAGAAGGGTTCTTCAGTAAAACAACTGAATGAAGCTCCATTATTAAACAAAGACACACACAGGCTTCATCAAAAGTGTTCTCAAATAATCAAATTTGAATATGAGAAAAAACACACACACATCTACAAAAAAATCGGTTACCGAATCCCTTTGACAAATCCCTACTTCAGTTTAATGAACCATACCACAATGGTCTATAACCGGATGTCTTCGATGTCCATTATGGACATGAGATTTGCTTTACCAATCAGCATATCCTCGAACTTGTATACGAATGATTATCCTGGGATCGAACAAGACCTTACAGTAAGCCACATCGAACACACGCATACACAATTGCAGATCATCACATCATCATTTTGGGCTTCGCTTTATTTAGAGTGAAGAACCGTAGGACAAGCTCTCTACCGAAATAAGATGGATTTGAATAATAAAGAAAGAAGATACTCTAAATGGCAACACGTGGAATAAAATTGCCCCTAGCCCGGGTTCAGAATAAACGCTTGTCGAAGACTATCACATTACTCATCGCTTCTCGAGACAGGAAAGGTGATCAAACATTTATGCATACAGTGTCCTTTGCTATTCCGAGACAAATGGTGTTATCGCAAAACCGTCCAATGCAAATAATGTCATGTCTTTGTTTCGAGCTTTTGTTTGACAGCTCCAAAGAAGTTTTTTCTATTCTCGAATGAACAACAATGTCGCAATGTGGTATGTCCTTGCTTTGGAAGTACAAAAAGGACGATTATATTAAATGAGAAAAGGAGAATGGAGAAGACTCCAGCATCGTATGCTAGAACATTTCGGCCTTGTTATACATCTTAAAAGGCCGCACTGTTTCCGGTTCCTAACCAATGGTCTGAAGTTATACATTACCACCATAGCGTATGTATAACAGTGTATCATTGATGTTTGAAATTCCCTTCTGCTTCGATCAGGTGAACACATATCAATCCAACCTGTTCGACCATGTCCGTCTCGTATGGAACACATTACGTGGTCCTTCTTTTCGTGCTGGTGGAACGAAACAAAGCAGCGATAAATAATGCATGTGGAACAATCACCCACTCATCCTACCCAGACACAACTGTGTCCTAGCTTAGACCGTATTAGTACGCTTGGTGTGCGTTGTGGCCTAACTTATCGCTCGGAGGATGTACAGAGGAGTGAGGAGACACCTAGCTCTTTCTATGCTTTGATCGCTTTTCGATGCCCTGGGTCCTGGAACCGTTTTGGAACGTCTGTTTTGGGGAAGTTGCTAAGGGGACTGCAGGTTCTTGAATAGTATATATTGTTGTACCGTGCCGGAACCATGTTGCCATGGAAGCGACACTTGGCACACTATTTTATACAGTTGCATGCTTTCATGGGCACCGTTCGTTTGGATTTGGTTTCTGAACGATTGAGACATGCTGTCGCCACATGCAATCGTCTCCCTAGCTGCCCTTAGCATAACTGCCTGAAAAGTGAACTAATGTTATGTATATAACGTCAAGCTATTTCAGTCTTACACCACCTTTTTTTGCTGCAGAGAGTGTTTAAAGGTTAATATATTTGCTTGTTTTATTTCTCTTCTAACCGTTTAAAAATATACTAAAACAAGAAGCATCTTAAGCTTTGTTATTGTTTCTATGAGCATGCGCATGAAAGAGAATGATGTAAAAAGAATGCACAAGCAGAAATAACAATCCTAAAATTTCAAAGAAATTGCAAACGCTCTGATATACAGGACAGCAAGAGCTAAAGTTACTCATTTGTGTTTGGGCGTTGGGCAAAACGTAAAAGCGATTTTTTGTTCTCAGTTCATCGCTTTTTTCGTGCAGGAATTCGCCTAACTGCATAATTCGTTGTTAAAAACGAAGGTATAACCTACCGCTGCTAAAGGGTTTGCCAAGTTTCCTAAGAAAAACCAACAGAATACATTCTACCAAACCACATCGCAAGACACCCCGTATGACCTGGCTCCCCTTTCTCCCACCCCAACACACCCTGTCTGTTATCGACAAAAGATTTCCTCATTTTTTCCACACCAGGTTGGAAATTCCTGTGGAACGCTTGTTATCCCTTTTCTACTCTAAGCTACAGCTTTGGGCTGAACTTTGCTAGCATCAAAGAGCGAATGGGCCGTTTTTGGGTGCGGGGAATGAATTTTTGGTTTCCCAATTATTTTCGATGGAATATCAGATAACCATTGCGAGACTGGGATGGAGCGCAAAAGCTCAAGCCTTAAACGGACCATTGGACAACTGAACCTTTCTTCCCTTAATGGCATTGATTCGGAGAAAATGGCAAAAAGAATCGATTCCGATGCCGGTCGTTGTATACTTTCGGGATACAATAATGGTTAGATGATATTTTTCGTTCAATACAGTAACGCATCGTGTTCAGGAAGGATTTTTATTACATGGATGGAATCGCTTTTAGAGGTGATATGGTGAAAGTATCATTAACATTACCCAATACTGCTTTTGAATGCTGTTGAGCTTCAAAGATTAATAAAAATATCAGAAATTATAGTGGCTTTTAATTTGTGCTTTAGATTATGTTATCAAACTTCTGAATATTAAGCCTGAACTGAATTAAGTTAAATTCTTACAATGTTGCCTCATTCATCGATGCTTTTATAAAAATAATGAAAAAATAGTTATCTGATAAATTACTTAACATACAATTACTTTGCCATCAATCCATCCTTCAACACATTGAACACAACCTGAAAGGATCCGACCGAACGCAGTGGAACTTTTGAGCCCATGTGTCAACTCGCCTGTCAATAAATATTGTTGCATAACAAGAGTATCGTAGGTACAGACAGAGTTGCATATTAATAAAAAAAATCCACCCACAATCAGATCAAACACGTCCAACAGAAGCATGGAACGATCTTTTAGCCCATCCATGTCGAATTACTATCTGCGGAGGATTTCCCACGCGTTTTGTGCTGGCACAAAACCACCCTTTTCACTGTTTCATTGTGAAGCGTTCTTAAATGGAACCACCTACTAATGGGCCCAATATTGAAGCCCGCATCCAGAGGGATGCTGTTTGCTTATCTTGTGAACGGACAATCGACAAACAAAAGGGTGTGACACAGTATCCACCGAAACTATTCCATTGCTTTACGATGAGGAACATTTAACGCATCCCTCTCAATCGCTCAACTATTTATATATTGTTTTCAAATGGCGGATTAGATGTAACGTCAACCGGTACAAAAAAGTGAGTAAACCTCTTTTTATATGCCTATTGGCATTCGGTACGCTTGATAGGTTCCATTTGAGCCTACACCAACGCAGAATGCTTGCCATTTTAAACATCGACGCTCATGTGCACGGCGATTTTTACAAGGAGAGGCGGAAGAAACGTGTCACCTTCGTCATATATGTGCGTACCACGTTTAGCGCGACTGCCGGAAATGTCCAGCATTAAATAAAAACTCTGACGAGGTAGCAATAGCGTCAGAGGTGTATTTTGCAATGTGCAGCTGCAATTGATCCCTCTCGGAAAGGGCTGTGTATGGAATTGCACGTAGGAGGCAAGAAAGGGAAATGTTAATGTACAGTTTGCAAAACCAAGGTCTTCTAGATGGCATGCATCTGAAAGAGGCAGGTTTTCTTAAGACTATTTGTCTAATTTATTCATTTTTAAATGTCAATGAAATGGATTCTTCAAATTCGCCAAAAACCTTAATACTGTTAATGAAAAAAATAAAATCCAAATTTATTATACATGATGCTGTCGTTTTAGCACGAATCTTCTCATAACTTTTTACGAGAATCCGTGCATGAAAGTAAGCGTCTAATTTTTAGCCCATTTCACCTTAAGATTAAATTGCTGGCATAAAAGAAACCTACCAGCACACAGGTGAAAACTTTTTTCATCCCCACCCAAAAGCTCACTGGTGGGTTTGTTTTTCTGTTTTTGGTTGCCCTCGGCCTTAGAGGTTAAAAGATGTCACACTGCCTTCAAAGTTCGCGACATTCAACCTTTCACAATCGAGAAACATCAGGCAGTTGTTTTCTTTACCTTCTTTTTTGTTGTTTTACTCACTACTACCCCAGCCAGTTTGGTCACCATAAGCGGGAACCACCTTAGCCGCCTTAACCTCCCGGGAGAATAATCATTCTGGCGTAACATCATTTATTTATTAGTTGTTTCGAATTTATGGAGTCCCATTTCGGAGCCAGCGTCCAGTTTCACCACGTTCTCGGTTGCGTTCATTTTGATCATCATCAGCCATTCCCTCCTCTACCGAATTGGTGGTCGTAAAACAAAAATACTGGCGACTATGCTGGCTCACTGGATCAGAAACGGTTTCACAGCACGAAACGAAATTTTACTTCATCGTGATACAGGGCGTGAGTCCCAGAGGAGTTGGTCAAGTTTTTTTGTAGCAATGGCAAAGCGAATACTGCCACGCCACAGCACGTCGCTGACTGTGACCAACCGATGTAAAGCCGTTGGTGTTTGTGTAACTGATGAAAAACTAAATTTCCATTAATTTGTGTAAGTAAGAACTTAAAGAGTATTGATACATCGAATTACATTTCTTCTTGAATTTTCTGTTGTATTCATTTTCTGAAACATAAAAACTGCAAAAATGCGATCAAATTAATCAGTCAAAACAACAAACTGTACAAATAACGAGCAAACAATGAACAAACTGATGAACTGATTTATGCATTCCTCTTTGATTTTCATTGCTCTAACTTTCCTGTTCCAAGGCAAAAAAAAAAACTACAGCCCTGAACATAAACTACCCCTAATCGCATACCGTATACCTCCCGGATTCGCTCTAGGGATTGTTTCGGTGTATCAAAATCCAATATTCCTAATTTCCTTTCGCTAGTTTCACCTTCTGCGCTCCCAAAAACTCGGCCGCAGGAAACTGGAACGGTAATCGAATTTTCATTATCGACCCCAAAGTTAGACACATCACGAGAACGAAAATTGATTGAGCAACATGTCGTACCGTGTGCTACTATGTGTATGTGTGCGTGATAGCGTTCGTTCCACCGTTGCTGAACAGTGATGGAAGAACGTCAACCATCAAGTACATAAACGTTTAAGCAGGCTAAAGCAAATTTAGTTTCAATTCATATTAGGAACTGCAGAAGCGGCATATTTAAACATAAGTGCTAGGAATTTTGAAAAGGTTTTTGTAAACAGAAAGAGCATGTAACTAATTCAAAGAACCTAAAAATATCGAATGTATAAAAATTAAATACTTAAAAACCAACAAAACATGACAAGTCAAAAATAAGGCGAAACAACAATTGATAATTAAAAAACCCGAAGAAATGTATACCGAGGTTTAGTATCAATATATTCAATATCAATTTCTTTCATGAAGTGACACTTCTAATGGCATAAAATATGCTTTGAACCACCACTCAACTCCAAACCCCAAACAGAAACTTTCTTAAAATTTGCCAACAAATGGTACAAATAGCAACCTTCGCCATTCACCGAGTTATAAAAAAACCCAACACTTCGGAACAGCCGCAATCGAAAACCTTCGACCTCCGAGGCACCGAAGCGCCACTTGTCACCGCCCATCCAATAGGCGGATGTTTCAAGGATACGCTCAATCAGTATCATGTTACGCGAGCCTACCACATTCCACTCCAACCGGCCGAAGAGACAAAACCGTTCCTTTCCCCTCGGCACTGGACTATTGTCGAGATGTTGGTACGGCTACCGATGTCTGTCGTCGACGATACGGTGGTAACCTTATCCCGAGGAACACTTCGTGTACGTGTATCATGTTATTCCGGTGTTAGCTTTCTTCCTCTCTGGCACGTTTCATATGACCGACATTCGAGGGGCATCCCTCTCTTCGTTCCATTCTGATCCAACTTCCGGTCTTTCAATGGTGACTATTTGCCCTCACCTTCGAGGGTGCTTTAAGCGACAGTCCACGGTTAGCATTCAGCGAAGCTCCACAGTTGACCTGATGGTAAAGTGAACGAAGAGTGATCCTCTACACGTTTTTTTTTTACAAACATTGTTGTGCTTTTTTTCCTATGAGATGGCAAATTTGTCTCATCGACATATTGAAGCAAATTGCGTTTCGTTCTAATTGTGCAAATTTTATCAGCAACTTTTTTTCACGGTCGTCCAACATCCTGCTAATAATCGGGTAACAAAACTACTCTTCAAGAATGAGTCAGTTATCGAAATAAATCGCGACAATCCGTTTGACAATATTGTTCTTCCGGTGCAACCAGTTCCGCCAGACCATTTCTACGAGTACGAGTAAGCAATGTTCTCAACAAGGTTAGCTCCTGCCAAATCCAAACACAGCAAGAAAGGGACAATTGACTCAAGTTGCTTCTTCCGATCAGAAGACCGTGATTGCAGTCCGGACGACCCACGAACAAGTTGTCCGTTGCAGTACGGTGCGCTATCAGACGAGCACTGCACGACTGAACAGAACTGCTGCAATGATCTTAAATTCAGAAAAAGAAAAAAAAGAAAACAGCCAACCAACCAAGCGAATTGACCGATTTCGTTTCGAATCTATTTTTTCTCTTCCTTTTCAACTCCGATCCGAATGTCCTGTGGGCTTTTGAGACGAAAAAATCAATTCAACACAGCCTGAACGAGCGACGCTTAAACCGCAAAGCATGCCCTAGAACAACCAGGAAGCTTCTCTAACTGCCAACCTACACTTAGGCAACACGAAAAACTGCACTAGCGTGAGACCAATCCAGACGAAAATTGAATGCAATTTAGACTCAGCAAATTCTTGGCTTGACAGTGGCCGGAAGTTGGAATGCCAACAGACATAGCAAACTTGTGTGACATTATCGAACAATTTGCAGAACACCATCTCGATACTGTTCCCTTTGCTGGCTCTCTCCTTAGGATCAGATACAAACTAAGGATTTAATGAGACTTTGTTTTTTCGGTTTCTTTTGGTGACAATTTTTTTTGTGCAAGATACACACTTCCCACAAATTGCCTTTGACTTTGGGATGAGATTTTGCTGCGACAGATTTATTCGTGGATAACTTTTTCCACTCTTCCTTACTCGTTTAGTTTTGCGTCATTTTTAAGCTAGTATTCCTTTCTTTTTTGCTGCCCTAGCTGTCAATAAGGTCGAGGCTGCATCAGTTTGTCTTGGATGACATCGAATTATGTGCTAATATTTGATCGTTGTTTTCGATCTAGGCATTATTTTCGCAAACTTGACACAGCGAAAAGTTTAGCCGAAGGCTAATTGGCTGCTAGCTTGGTGGTTGATTGCTCTATCATTTTTAAAATGTTTTTGTATTTCATCAAAAATTTTATATTTATTGTTCATAACTATAAGATCCTGTAAAAGATAAAAGAAATACAGAATGTAAATCATCGCAATACCAATAATTCATTTTTCCTTCAATGCACAACTTCAAGGATCTTAGACACTTTCAACAGTATAGGGAGCTGCCAAACTGTTTTGACACGTCCTAAAAACAAGAATAGTGAGGTGTTAAAGAGGTTGTGTCGGAAACCACTACTCCCTCTCTTCTATATTTCTTTCCGCACTCGATAAGGGTTGTTGAAGTTGTTAGAAAAAAATACGGACCACCCGACAAAGGACGACACTTCACGTCCATTCAAAATATTCCAGTTTGTTTTGCTCCATTGCCGACAGTGTGGCACCAAAATCGTGTTGCAGCTAGAGCATATCGTTATGACCGGGTGTTGCTAAAGGTACTTAAGACCGTACACAGAAACAGGCACAGTTTGGCTTCTAACATACGGCCGACCGGGTTGTTTCATTTTTGTGTATCGGCACCGATTTCACTTGGGGTAATGTTGTTGTTATTCAGTTAAGCAGAATAAATAGCATGTTGTTTCTCTATACCATATTTTACCACGATGCATTACTGTTTATTTTATTTCACCTGGTCTACTCCTATATAACAGGATACCACACTCGATCGATCGATAACCTCATGTAAATCACAGAGCACGAAGGGACGGTCAACAGAACTGGTAGCATAAAAGACCTCCTTACCTAGACGAGGAGCCTCCTTACCCTGTATGATGCAGGATCGGGTGTTGGCATAAAATATTGGCACAAAAGTTTTATCAATAAACGGCGCGAGCTCCGTCAACCTGATATCATGTCGTTCGATTCAACAAAGTATTCCGAAACCGTGCCGAAAAGGATCAAAATTCGTAACCATCTCAATTCCTTACAACTATGGTAGCATTGGGTTTGAGTTCCTATTGCTTTGTCGGTAGGAAACAACGAGCTAACACAACTAAAAGTATCACAAATATTAAGAATCAGCTCGTAATTTTTGTTTTTCCAACAAGCTTGGTTGATTTTTTTCCTCGGAAACCTTACAGTTGAAAGAGGTAGAAAAAAACAACTAATGCGACTTAGGCTTGCCGTATTATTATGATTAAATGACGTGATCTAAAGTACCTTCAAAATAATCATAATACATTACATTTTTGCAACATTTGCTAAAATTTGCTACAGCAACCTATCAAACATTGCTACTCTGTCGGTTGTGTTCGTAATACAAATTATAATATGTAACCTTTGCATAAATTTTTTTCCAAGAATATATCAGTGGAAGCTTATATGAGAGACTGTATTACTAAACTGACATTCATGGACCAGGCCTATGCTACTGCTTGTTTCCTTAGAAGGCATCGTTCTAATCTGTGTCCGTTCATAGCTCTGAAGAATTGATGGTTATGAAATGCTAGTTGTTTTTTTAGCTGTTCCAACTTATACCAAACTCTCACGAGCTTTCCTGAAATAATAACACCACCAGGTACGTGGTGAATTGAACGACAGCAGTTTGCAATGTTTGAACTAGTGTTTGAGGTCATAACTATTTTATTTAATGTTGTTTTTCTAGGTTATTTTTTACAATTGATTGACAGAACAACTGAGTTCCAAGCTGGCTAATTTGTTCACCCATATAGGAAAAGTGTTCCATGATTGAAGAATTATTTGCAGGTAAAGAGAGAAAAACTTTCAAACTTACTCAAAGGGCCATAATCAAATAGCGCAATGAGTATGTTTTTATTTTATTTTAGTATAATGTGCTGCAAATAAAAAAAACAACAAAAAACTAGACTATCGATTACCATAAACACAACTCTCAGACACACAAAACAACTCCACACGCACGCATGAATACCTATTCTTCGAAAAGGTTGTTTAAATTTAATTATATAATGCTTGATACCGACTTCCCTTTCGGTAGCCGTTTCCTTAAACGAATAAAACCAACCGCTACAGAACTTGCCGAGATGAGTAACTTAATTTTAAAACAAACATTGCCTTTCACAGTCTTCAATTTAAGCCGCCCGCTAAACTGGCACACTATACATACACACACGCGTTTTTCATACTCAATGCCGTTTGAGCGGCACCCGGCAAACCTCAACGTGGCACATTCCGTCAAAGTCTAACTATGCGTCTACTACGCTTTCAGAACCATACGCAACCACTTGCAGGCAAGGGTTGTTACAATGCCAAACAGTTATAGAATTGACATTTTGAAACATTTAACAAAAACGGCTAAGACACGAGTCAAGAAACCCATTTGGTTTCAGCAAAATGTGTTTTTAATAAACGTTGAAGAAACAAAACAACGAAAGAAAAAGCTCATTTCTTTCACATGACAGCACACGGCAAGCGCGGTCGTAATGTGTGTACTGCAAGTGATGGATACTTTTGTGGATATATGTGAGTTTGAACCGTACTTTGTTGATCGCAGTTTGCATGAAAACCATACAGCGAGAGTAAAAAGAAGCTAATTGTGGAATTGTTTCCAGCATGATTGCGATGATTAACATTAATTAAGTGTTGCGGTACGGGATAATGGGACCGGGAGGGGTTCGGTTTTCCTGTTTCTTCGCTGCTGTGTGCTTATTTGGTGATGTTTTAGAAAGAGAGCGAAAGGAAAAGATAAAGAGCAGAATGCTGAGATGTAAGACGTTACGGAGAAGCATATACATGCGCAAGTGATGTTGCTGTTCTACCATCTGCCTAGATGATCGCTGTATTGCGATGGTAAAATTCACGCTCTTACTCTCTGTGTCTCTCTCTCTCTCCCTCTCTCTCGCTCTCTCTCTCTCTTCTGGTACTGCCAAAAGCCCTTCACATGCGTGGCCCAAGCAGTAGAATGTCTGGGTCACTCACCCACCGGTTAGAAGAATGTGCACATTCTCTACGCATGACGACTTGCGAGTGAACAAAAGATTTCTTTATGTTGGGCTGTCATGATCGCAATAATAGATGTAATAATAAAGACGCCATGTGGAACGCTGCGCAACATTACAGCCATATGATGAAAATATCACTGTTTTGAATCGTTCAAAATGTACTTAAATGATTGTAATATACATTATTGCTTACAGATGTTTATAGGAAAATAAGTAGCATTCATTTCAACCAAAGCAAACGTAGTTGAAGTGCTGAATAGTGAATTTGTCATTAAAATATTGCAACATTTGTTTTCTCCCATTGATATTCATAACATTTTTTGTTGTTGTAACAACTGAGTTTAGCATCTTCCGTATCTGTCCCATAGTACATGATAATGAGCTCAAGTTGCATTGCTAAGCTGTTTCCTGCAACACTATGGCACTGTTAATTTGCGGATGTACGGAGATAAATCACCCACATTCAATCATCCAACAATTGCCAGCACTCACACACACACACACACACTGACACTATAAGCCACATTCTGATCAAAACCACATCAATCGAACCAACTGGACGTGAAGGTGTCGGTTGTGTTAGTGTTTGCTGGTCCGTAAATGATTGCAAGAAAAGCACCGGACTGAGAAGCACTCAGCTGGCTGAGCCCTCAAAATTTTCTGATTCGATGGTCTGGAAAATAGGCGAATTATTGAAGTCATTCAGGAAAATGTATCTTAGTGCATCAACAAATACGAAGAAGCCATTTTGTATTCGTAGTTTAATACCAAACAGTTCTGTATTTAGAAGTCAGCAAACCCATTATGCGCAAAAGTTCAACTATTTTACATTTCAACAACTTATAATGCGGTTTAACATTCCAATAAACCTTTAGTCCAGGCAACTAAGTACCAACAAACAATCATAAGAGTGTTGGTGCAAATACCATCGAATGGAAACCATAAATCTTAGCTTAACGTAAGGTTATAGTGTGAATGATCCTTCACCACTGTTGTCGATAACTTTTAACTGGTATTTCACTTCGACACGAGAAAAAATCAATCGTTCCGCATCAGGTTTTATCCAGACTGTTAGCGAACGCACCAATGCAGCTGGAATAAATTAGTCGATCAAATGTCGAGGTTTTACCGCTTGAACGAACTGCAGCTGCTGTCATAATGCTTTGTGAAAACTCGCATTTTGCTCACTTTTGTAATATTTGTTACTAAAGCAATATTTTTATTTTATATAGACTCATGTTTCTTATCTGGTTTGTTGGTCTAAATTGATCGCAATGAAAAGGAACTTATTAAAATATGCTGTTTGCACATTCCACCGTAATATTTGTTGCATAATTTCCAAACACTAGTATGATGCTCATAAGTTCCTATCGCACTATCATGAATGATTTAAAAACTGTCTTTCGCAGTGCATTTGCTTGCTTTTAAAATGACTCATCCTCAACCAATCACACGCTCATTAGGAAGATAATTTTATGACTGTGACTCCTAAGAGCAACACAAATCTAGCCTTCGTTATTCACGATACGGGATGAATGTTTAACGAAGCAACGTGCCCGACCGGCTTTTAGGTTGATTTTAAGTGAATTAATTTTCATGCATTTCGGCTTCCACCACACGCTCTGCGTACGGGTCAGACACGCAAGATGCTTCCATCCCATTCCGTGATAAAAAAAATCTTCCATCAAATTCACTTTTGCTTTGTGTTCAAGGCTTTGTACCTTTTTCGAGATCAAACGTCACAGAACGCGAAACGCAACTGGTTCTAAATACTAATGCTCCGAACAAGGTGAAGTCTCTCCGTGCTATCATTATTCTACGATCAAGCGCGCACATGTAGCTGGTGGCATAGTAGCAAAGATCATTCTACCGTTCTTCACCCACATTATAGTATGCATTGTTCCCTGTATAATTGCACCGTGGCACGAAGTAACAATAAAAATGAGCCCCAACAATTGCTCACTGCTAAACGAGAAGAAGCTGCAACTGCGAAATTGCGTAACTTCGCTTTCGCTCGTGCCTGTAGAAGAATGATGCGATTCTAATGGAATTCTCTTTGCTGCGAGCTGTGGTCGTGTACCGCACACGTTGCCAATGTTAGCGCTAATAACACACCCATGATCTTGATCTCGTTTCATTTCGCAGATAGAAGTAAAACACACACGTACACACACACACAAACACACACACATATTCAAACTAAATGTATTACAGTGTTACATCCCAGAACATTGTCTCGACTACAAGCGTAGAAACACGAGTCTGAGCCGCGTCAAGATCCGAGATTTAAGATCGTTCCCACAATCATCGATTGTTGATTATTAATTTCCCAAGATAAAAATTGGCGCAAACGGGTGAGACGACGCGCTGGAAAACCTTCGGCCGTGTGCGACTGCAAAAGCCTACAAAGCATGATAAGGCTACCAGAGTGGGATGTAATTAAACGAAGGTTTTGCCATTTTGCCACCCTGCGTAATGATGCTGGTCGGTCATTTGCATTTGCATGGGCTAAGCATCGACGTTCGACTTAAAGGGGAGGGTTACGATGGCCATGAAAATGAAACAGGTGAGCGAATGTGTACCGATTTGCTAGTATCGCAAAAGTACATTAAGCAGACATTAAGGGGCATGATGTGTTGAAGCGAGACGCTGACTAAGACGGCAGCAAAAGTGGCTGATGTAAGCTTGCGTTACACTATCAAGAGTGTAATCCAATTTCATTAATTGGTAGTATCAACACATGCGGTTTATCACAAATGAATCAATGGTATTGTCTTGAATTGAGCCACACCCGGCTAAGGTAAATTACTTAAAATATTACTCAATAATATAAATATCATTTAAAATAAACAAATTTCACTAAATAATGGAAACAGAATCATTCGCTGTTTTCTTTTTGTAGAAACAATATGTTTATAAAGGTATTACTTATGTTTGAAACTTTCCATCATACAAATTCTTGTGTATCATCAACAGGACATAAATCAACTAAACATTTAGTATTGAATTTAAAAATAACGATCATGATTGTCCCAACGCTCAAATGTGGAAGATGTGCGGGGAAAACCAATTTGATTGGTCCGTATAAATTCAAAAACGATTTAATTATGACACTTCACTGAATTTCTGCATACTTCAATAATCCCACACACGTTTCCCCATTTCACTTGTCATCAACTCACAGCTTAACCATCACCACAGCCCCTCATATGCCGTAGGACAATTAGATACACAAAACAAAAACCAATCATACCATACCCAGTCAATACATGATCGACCTTTTGGATCGATAACCACCGTGTCCTGTGCCAGGAGCGTAATGGTAGCGTCACCGATGTTTGCAATTATTTTCACTACACCAGCATAATGTTGGTAATTATTTTCACTCAAACCGTTCCGGGTGTCAACGAGTACACTGGGGTACAGTGGTTTTGGAGATGCGAGCAAACCCAAACAATATCGAGCTCATTATCATATCCCTTTCCTTTCCCCAACTAAACGCAACAGTCCCAAAACTAGCAAAACCAACACACCAACTATGCGTGTGGGGATCCTAAATTTTTAACCGATCTGCACCCGGCGTATGAGCCCCGTTTTCAAATTTAGATTGATTTATTGTCACTCCATCTATATTGCATCACTGCAGCTTACTTGCATACTTGCAGCTGCAGAAAAAAATAATCAACATTTCATACACGTGAAACTTTATATTTAAAAGACACAAACGCATGAAGGGGGAAATGAATTCCCAATATCGTTGCTCACCAAAATTAGGCTGCTGCTCGGCAATCGAATACAGTCCACCAACGTTAAAGTTAGGATTGACAAACTGCTGGTGATGAAAGTAAAACGGTTGCTGTTGCGGCTGCTGCGGCTGCTGCTGCTGCTGCTGCTGTTGAAACTGTATGAAGTCCTCAATTTTGAACCGCTGCACTACTACTGCACTGTACGGAAATGCGTTTGGAATCGTTTTGCAATCGTTGCCGCTTAACGATATGGCCCAATCTTCCGTATGTGTAATGCGGTTTGCTTCACCAAAACGATGACAACTTTAGAATCACTCTGAAGTTAAAACTATTGAGAAAACGATTTCCTTTTTTTTCTCGATTATTCTACCTTGCTTGTGAAACTTTTGCAACACGGTTTTGTGCAGAACAATATTTTTGGTTTATTCTTTATTATAAAACTTATTTTGCAAAGTAAAACCTTCTTTAATTGTTCTTTTTCTTGCTTTTGATAATCAATTATATTAACCAAGAGACCAATCACTTAAAAATCGTTATAAATCACTTCACACAAACACTTGCACATTTGTTATAAGGTTTCATCAAACAAAACCATACACTGAATGCTGAAACGTTCTATTATTTTTTTTCCAATTTTGTTCCCAATTATCACTGGATGAAACCCCTGTAATTAGGACGAAAGCGCAACACGCGGTTAGTGCGATATTTTATGTTCACTATCACTGTTTTACAAAATCTTATCAGACAGCCCTTCCACAGAACGACGAGAACGACGACAACGATAGCAATCACGCAGCTTTGCCTTTTCAGGTTTACCATATAACTCCCCATTTTTTTCTCATTTGTGTGTGCCAGGAATAATAAATAATAAGTAGTTTCATTAAAAAAAATACACTGTAATTATTTATAGTATACATAATATAAATGTATCAAAGCTGATAGTAATATGAAAACAAATTTTTACTTTTTAGTCACATTTTTAACATATATTCTCGAAGTTAAACAGACAAACTCTAGATTCATACATTCATCTACAGAAAAATTTTCAAATGCCGTCAAATGAAACATTCAAAAAGGTCATCAACTGAATGCATTATTTAAATGAAAGATGTTTCATTTTTCCCACAGCACACGCTCTCCAAAGCACACATACTTTCATGGAAGAAATAGCATATACAGCTATTTTTCTCTATTCCCTTCGTATGGCGTTTCACCGTGCTTCCGAGTGTTTGTGCTTTTCTGCACAGGTCTGCAAACAGAACCTTACGGTAGTGGGAAACCAATAGCAAAGAATACAACAAAAAAAAAACAGAACCATTCCACAACCCATTCACTGTGTAGGTCAGTCAAGTGAAAATTGTTCTCTTCACTTCTCCTCTTCTCCACCAAAACGCCATACCAGTGGAACATGCAAGATGGTTTTTTTAAGTGCATAATTGAGCCATGCTTGCTAGCTTGACGACATGCTGACTAGCTGTTTCGAAATCCGCATCTTAAGGTGTGGTGGTTTTTTGGGGGATCTATTTGCTGGTGACTTTTAAACTTAAAACTCCAAAATTTTGTTTTTGCATTGGGACAGCCTTAACAAAAAAGCAGGCTAACCGCTTCTATCGCCGGATTGTGGTGAACTAAGGTAACATAACGAGGTTTCAGTATAATTGAGGTTTGTTTTTGGGAAGTATGATGCTTTGAATTGTGAATTCACCAAGTGTGACGAACAAAAGTGACATAACTTTAAATATGATGTTGATAAACTGAGTAACTATGATTTTTTATCTGAAAATTTATAATGGAACGTTGTTGAAAATCACTCGTTTTTTATAGAATTTTTACAAAAAAACAAAAAATTAATTGTGTTTATCATGTAAGTCTTTTTTTATACAACTGAAAAAAATCTTATCCATCACTCACTCATCTATGTAATATTCACTATTTCACAACCATTATACAGAATTGTACTTTTTTTTAACACTCACACGCAGCTACACAATACAAGCGAAACGGTTCTGATCGGTTGGGCAACGAGTTGATCAAACATTAAGCACGGTATTAAGCATTGTAAAAAGCTCGGTGAAGCTTTTCCAATTTCATGCTGAATCTACACCCTAACCCTTTGGCAACCACCTTTCAATTGCTCGACAAATTCCCCGTACGACCTTCGGCGGAAGCTTCGATCAGAAACACTGAATCGATATCCGTCGAATTGAGAACTGCGTGCCACGCGGAATTTGCGCACCGTTTCATTCTGCTAGGTGTTTTTTTTTGTCATGCTTCCCACTCCCGTCCACCCACTCAGCCGATCTAACGATGGCCACCCACACCCATGGACATTGAATTTTGTTTCAAACAAGTGGAAGAGTGGAAAGGGAATGGGTGCTGGAAACAAAATAGTGCGACAACAAAACGCGGCAACGGTGTCGGCTTGTTGAATTGCAACGCGGAATCGTGGGTGTTTGCTGGCGTAGTTGTCGTCGCCACCGTCGTCTTGGAGATGATTATTCCACGTTTCACGAAGCTTCTCCAGCTGAGCGAACAAACTCGCGTGTGTGTCGCTCACATACAGCGATAGCTTGCTGCACTAAACATAACAACACAACCACAGTTTGGTGCGCTACCCACTAGAACGTGTATCCGTTATAGTTGTTGCAGAACACACACGGTTTAATTATTATATTTTCGCCCTACTCAACTGCCTCTCACGGGAAGTAAAGTAACACAACAACAACATTCACAACACTACAGATTAGCCTCTGTTTTCGCGAAACTAACGAATAGCCTAACGGGGTACACACACATGCAGGGATGATGATGACTCTGGTGATGAAGGGGGTTGGTTTTGGTTGTGTGTGACACGACACGAACGGCGACGGAGTGTGACGGCGATGCTAAAACGGCTTTGCCTTCTCATACGGTGCGATTTTCCCGACTGCTAACAGTAAACTGAGCCGCAGACACCAGTGTTGCTGCTGGCGCTTGAAACACACCAGCTGCGTACGTAGAAACTTGAGCCGAGAGGCAAGCTCGAAATAAACGAGAGAGAGAGAGAGCGAGAGAGAGAGAGAGTGAGAGCGCAATGAATGAACGAACACGAACGCAGCCGAATCATACGGGAAACAATCGATGGGGCGCGAATTGTTTTCCAGAATCGCTCTTTTCAACCCTCCTACGCCTTGTTAGATGGGAGTAAAATGAGAAGAATGTATGTTAACCAGAGAGGCGGAGCGATTGTAATGGAATAAGATTTGTGGGAATAAGAGCATGCTCTCGATTTTCCGGAAAAAGGGGAAAGCATGAAAAATGCATGAACATCGCTGTGGAAAACATGGTACACATGAAGGTAGAACAGAATTAATTGCTAAGATAGCTATACTAAAACAGATTTTACATAAGTTAGACGCAAAAGATTCAGCGATTTACTTATAAGTTAAGCAATTATAAATATCCTTCTCCGGTAATCATTGCTGCTTTGTTGCTAACGAAGTTCATTTTATTTCTGACCACGAGAATGAACAAGCTCCGTTAAATCGAGTTTCTAACGGATGAACCACTTGAGTATTACCTTGAATGTTTAATATACATGCATGCTTTGACAAATTTCGTCGAGCATGTTAAAAGCTGTTTTAAGATTGCTAAAGTAATAAAAAAAAACACAAGAAAGATCTCTGTAAATCTCCCGCATGAAGTATTAAATAATTACTTTAACGTTTACAAGCCATTCACCATGACAACCTGTTCTAAAGCAATCAACCGGTCGAATTACCGTCTCGGTAACCGATTGAACGCAATCATTTCTCAGCTGTGCAAGTACAAACATGATGCAAATTGTGTACCACTAGCCCCCACTTGTTCACTCTCATTACAAGCGCACAAATATGTGTATCTTGGTGAAACTGTCCACAGCAAAATCGTGCCACGACATGACAGACAAAGTGTCGTGGTGCGATAGCAGTGTGCTGAACTTTTTTCTCCAGGGTTTCGAGAACACGGCGGACAAACTATCGATGGATTGCTAAACCTTTGGCATTGATGCCGGCAGTACCGCCACAAACTATACACTCAAAGTTCTCAAAGGAGGGAAGCTCAGTAGCATTGCACTTGATTTTAAATTCAATCGAGTAATTCGATCTCTCGTCAAACGGCAGTGTACCCAAGACAGTGATGTTTTAAGGTTTCCCGTTGGCTTAGTTTCACGTTCTTTGGACGTGAAAACCTTCTTTTTTATGGACGAAAACCTTCTACTTGTTCGTTTTGGTTTAAGTGTGTGTTCAAAGATAAATCTTTCGTTTGTGGTCAATAAAAATGGCCAAAAGTTTAGGAATCAGGGTGTTCATACAAAATCTAACTCTATGTACCAACGAACATCTCAAAACAGAAAGCCGATCGTTGATAATAAGAGGTACAACGAAAACCGAACATAACTTCTTCTTCTTTGGTGGCCTGCTCACGAATGAGCACGTCGTCCGAAAACCGAACATAAACAATCGGTGAATGGAATCGCGCGTTAATAGCCTCTGCTAAACAGGGTTCATATACTCACGCTGAAATCATATGGATTACACAGAAACCAATATGTTTTGTGATTAAAGTACTGTCTTTGTCTTCTTACTGATTTGTTCAAATCATTTCGAACAGAGAATAGACAAGGAACTGAAGTTAAAGCACTCGATCTCAAACAGCGGGGTTCGTCGCTTACACTGGCAATTAAGCATGAAGTCACCAGTGCATGCCGGCACCAGATCTACGCGTGAGAATGAGCACGATCGTTCTCATTCGACAAATGAGCAGTGAATAGAGTGGTGTAAAGAGAATGGAGAATGGTTAGTGATGTAAGAACGCGTAGGGCGTTCCCCTCCATTCGCCATCTGCTGACCATTCCTCTCATAACATTGCCAAGGGTTTACGACCAATTCCATCACGTATGATTCACCACCACACACACGACAAAATGAGAAAAGGCATCTCACCGTTCACTCGCTCACTTGTGAAGGCAAAGGAAAATAGACGATAAATGGGATGGAAAGAAAGCGGACAGGCAGACAAAATAAAAAGGGGAAGGTAGATGTTCTGCAGGTTGTTCCAAAGTTGTGCAATGCTGAAACTGATGACGAAAAAATTGGACCTTGCCCGAGAGAGGGACGCACCGTGGTAACGTGTGTATTTCGGCGGCATGGCAGCCAGTCCAGGAAGTCACTTTGCTCAGGTGCCTTTTTGTTTTCTTTCGCTTCACACTGCATCTGACAGCGTGCGTGTTTTTTAACGAGCAGCAACTGCAGCAGCTGTGGGCTCTTCTTGACTCTTCTTTCGATCTTGCTACATCACACGCGTTCTACGCGAAAGCAAATCAATTTCTCTTCTGTACAGGATCATCGGAAACGGTACAGGTGGAACACCTTCGAGACCTGGCAGGTCAGTAACTTGTTCTTACAGAAGAGAACCGCGACGAATGTGGGAAGATGTATCGACATGATCAGAAAATGAAAGTGATAATGATGAGATGTAGCCTTTCGAGGAATGAAAAAAACAGATTTTAAAGTATTATTTCATTTTCATGTAACTACCATTGTTGGAACGAATAAATTTTGTTAGTATAATAATATGACACACCATAATGTGATTCCATTTTCGTTTCAAAAGCTGACATTGCCAATAAATCTCCATTCACTCCGGAGAGCTGCTTTTTTCCCACAAAACCCCGTCAACAATCTAAAACATTTCTTTGCCAGCTCACCGCTACACAACCAAAACAAGAATGAAAGAAAAAACACTCGGAAAGGCGCAAGCTCGCTTTGGGAAAACTTCCGACAACTTTAATTTGTTCACCAACATATGACAGAAGCGAGCTGACAAACAGCGACCCGGCCTGGCGACAGATGCTCCAATGGTTCATGTTATGATTATGACTTTTTCCCTTTTTCTTTCATCCTCCAGCCGTTATCGTCGTCCGAATGCGTCCATACAAAAAGTTGAGTCCTGCTGAAAGCATCCTTTTCAGTTTTCATCATTTTACCCCGCGAACACAACGACATCGGGCAATGTTTCGTCCAATGTCCTTTCGCTTGGTTTCGTTATGTCCTTGTTGCACGTTTTGGAGTTGAAACATTGTCGGCATAACAGCTACCTCAACGTCAGCTGGTTGATATTTTAGGGTTTTTGTATTTTTCTGTGTTGTTCTTTTGGTTTTTGGTCTTTTTTGTCTGTGATCGTTGTTTCAGATCGAGTCACATACATTTCTCGTCAGGCTCAGCTGCCAAAAAAATATATGAATTTATGGTAAACTTATAAATATACTACTAATTCACAGTAATTCCAGTTATTTCAAGCTACTTATTTAAAAGATATATCGATTCTTTGTTATTGCGTTTTCTTTAATTTTCTTTCTTGAAACTACGGAACATACTTCAAGTTTCCACAACAACAATATGAACTAGATGCAACAACCAATGCTACCGGCCCACTGCTGGCCAACACCGCTGAGGACTGGCCAACCTGGATTAGCTTCAGCTCATCTAGCTCCGTTAACTGGTAACAGAGCACCCTGGAAACAAATTATGCCAGCTCCAGTTACTACCCATCTGTTAATGTTGATCGTAAAAAACGAATCACAGAAATTTCACCATTTTTCTTCCCGTTTCGCTGGCATATGGTCTAAACTACGGCTCCGACATTTTATACGCGCATAAATCGCTGTGCCCGTGAAAAATGAGTCGGAACACCTGACCAGCAAATCTTTAAAAACATTTCTTTTGCCAGTCAACGGGTTTGATGTAAGCTTTAACTGTCCAGATCGTTTGGTAGAAGTGATTGATCAAATCAACTGTTTTATTTATTTTTAAGACGATCAATGGTGTTGCCCTTTTTCTCACGCGCGATTCAACACAAATAACGTTACATAAAAAAATAAAATTGGTTTGTCTTTCATGAGCAATATTCCTTAAGAAATCTCTTTTTTTAATATTATTTTATACCTATTGATAATTTTATCAAACAAATCAACATCATTATAGTCTTATGCTAAAGTAACAATAATTTAAGATCAGTACTCCCATAAAATGTGTAATTTTTTGCTTCTAAGAAAGATTACAAAATAACAGACTTATTCTCTACCTTTCAATCATGCACCACACCAAACTTTCTTTCAGCTCCACATTTTTTCCATTCAACGACCTTAATCGAAATAAAATGATCTTATCTCTAAAGCTAAAGCATCGTTTTTAAATCGTACTCTACTCACGGCTAATCCAATGCAACCGTGGCTCGCCCTAACAGCCCAAAGAAGTACGGCGTCAGATTCGTTCCTGGTATGAAACGAAGCGAATAAGAAGATAATACGCAGACAGCTGAAAGCTTCAGAAAGAAACACAATCAACATGATTCGAAGAACGGAGAACCTTCCTGTGCCCGCATAATAACAACGGCTACTTGCGTAATTAATAATTCATTTTACCACTTGCAACGCACAACGTGGATCGAAAATGATCCCTCCACAACTAGCCTACAGAGGTGAAGAGGGACAGGGAAAAGGAAGCTACTAGAACTCACAACCCGCACAAGGTGTACTCTTGCACAGGGAAAACATACACCAAATGAGAAACGGTTTGCAAGCGGGCGATGACCATTCTTCGTCCAAAAAAGAATACGCCTGAGGCTTTTGATGATGAAAAAAGAACAATACTTTCTTTCCTTTTGCAGTACTTTGTGAAGCAGAATGATTGCTATTCCCTAGTTGGAATGTTTTCATACAAGACTTTTGTCTTTAATATCAACATTTAGCGCTAATTAAAGCGTGAATTAGAGGATTTCTATTCGTTTCGTTAGGAAATTATTTCTATCTTCCACAAAAAAGGCGTCGGTAATGGTAAGAGAACAAGCAAAAACGTAAAACAGCAATGTACGTGCACAAAATAAACCACGCTAAACTTGTAAATAGGACAGATAGAGCACTTTCCCGCAAAAAGGCAGATAAAGATGTTCAAGACGCTACAAAAAAAAACCCCTCTAACGAGCATTACTGCAAGGTAAAGTATCTCTGCAAAACACGCCAACACGCCCGACAAAACCACGCAAAATGGTGGAGAAGTATCTGCTCACATTTCTTTTACTCTCTTCAACTTTCTACTGACTCTATCCTACTAGCCCTCGCAACAAGCTCCATTTGGCAGACTACAGTTCGATGCTCGATGCAGCGGCAAGTTTGCGGCCAATTGTCGATTCGGTTGAGTTGTAAATTGCATTCCAATTGGTACGCGCAATGCAGTGTTGCATTAATGCTACGAAGTATACCGCCTAGTCTGCCTAGATGCACAACACAGCCTTGGACTTGAAAGGGCAACGGGAAAGCCTGATCCTTAGGGTGCACGGTGTATGCTATGCTTTCTTCGCCACTGGGGGAAAAAATACACCCCATCGAAAGCACACACTCACTGCATAATCATTAAAGCATGAAGAATCGTTCAACAGCCTATTGCCCCAGCGAAGGGTAATGATGGTAAAGCACCACTATCAGCCATAACGAAAGGCTTGTTTCCTCTCTTTCGTATTGTAAGCTGTTTTGGTGCAAAAATTACAGCAGAGCATTCCATGGATGAAAAAAGTAAGGAAAATATTAATCATTTTAAACAAAAAAAGATTAATATAAGCACAAACTTTTTAGAGATCGCAGAACGAAAAACTCATGTCAAATCGCAGTTTTTTTCTCTCTTAGCAATAACGTTCAGCAATGCCACTGACTGTAAAGAGCAGTTTGTTACGTTCTGCCAAACGCAAGCAACTCTTACATAGCCATCACTTCCACACCCCGAAACAACACAATAGACTCGCTGTTGCTCGCGGGGTTTTCATTGGGTAAACAAAATGGGAACAGCGCTACCACGGATTAGTTTTGAGGAAAAGGTACTACATAACGACGACCCGGTCCGGTCGGGCATAGTCAAAAAGGTCACTTCTCGTGCGACGCACGGTATAGTTATCCCTGGCCCTCCCCCTTTGGAAGGATTATACACTAATCGCTTGCAATTTTGCTGCTAATCGAACGATCAAGCGGCCGGGCAATAGATCATTGCCGTTTGTCGAACGGATTTAGGTCGAGCATTCAGTTTGTTAGCATGTCGCTTGAAAAAACAAAAACAAGCAAAGAAGTAATTTTTTCTTTCTGTGATATTAACATAACATTTTATGCACAGCACCTTTAGAAATAAACATTTTTAATTGTGTAAACATATTTGCTATGCTTAAGAGAGCTAAAAAAATATTACTTCTTACAAAGACATCAAAATATACGTGTACCTTTTCAACATGTATATAAACTATTCGATTCATTCGTTCCTATTCGCCTATTAGAAGAAACACGTTGCATTCCCAACGAGACGACCCACCTCGACCTTCGCGTACCGCGGCCAAACTCACTCATAGACTGCATTACTGACGAGTGCACCCGAGTCAACGTAGGTCAATTAATTACCACAACTTCCTCCGAGATGAGGCTACGGGTACCACGCCGTCCGATCCCTGCCCTGTTTAATTGAAGATATTATCAACGGGCCCCGTCGACGGTTATTCAGCCAGGGATACGACCCAACGGTCTAATACTTCCCTCTATGCGTGCCACAAACGGGAGCTAACTAACAGAGAACGAATGAAGCTTCATAGCAAAAAAAAAACAAGAGGGAAAGCAACAAAAAACAAAACTCAAACCAACAAGAACGTCCCAAGGGGTCAAGTAACACACGCGCACACATTGGAACAACATCGTTTTACCCATTATCGACCGCTGTAGAAAAGCAGGAAGCGATGCTCTCCATTACGCTCGAACATCTCAGCCCGGCTGAGCGGCCTTTGCAGCCTATTCCTAGAACATTCCCATTGGCAACAAGGTATTTCTTCCGCAAGAATCCCTCCGCCTCTGAAAGGAAGATGAAAGTGAATCGGTAATTTAACTGCCAACTGGAACTGAGCCTCCCGGTACAGCCGTGAAGAGGAAATGGCTACGACAAGGCTCACGTTGACTAGCTGCTGGTACATCCTGCTTTACGCATTCTTCTGTGCAATGCCAGCTACTGCCATCGCTAAATTCTTTCTAAGTTGATTCGCCCTCGGTGGCAGACAGACATTAACCAAAGTGCACCCTCTGGATAAGGTTGCAAAAAGCCGGAAGAAGAAGCGATTGCAGTGTGCGGTTTTTTTTTTGTTCCTTCACCGTTTTCGCTGGCTGGGAAAGATGGGCTTACGGGTATATTACAAACACGTGTTTTTGATCTTTGTAGCATCTCGTCTTGATTCTGAATTCTAAAGAATTGTGTTATGTGGGGCTTTGTGAAGAAATAATGCCATAGGGAATATTAAAAGAAATAATACCAATATACAATTTTCCTTTGGATGGGAATTTTTTTTGTTTTCGTTTACTTGCCAGTTAAATAAAGCAAATAATAAGGATAGCACATACAACAACGATGTAAAAGTAATGAAATGAAAATTTAATTCAACCCATCAAATAGCTCACACTATCAGCACCGTGGCGTGGCGTATTGATGTTACTACTCGCGATATCACTTTCGATCCCCTACCTGTCATAGAAGCCGATTGTTGAGAAATGGTGAAATAAACTACCATAGCCACAGTTTTTCACTGAAACAATAGGTAAATGATGTAGATAAGCATGTTGAAAAGTTTTGCCCCCCTTTCTAGAGTCACTTTCAACAAAAATGAGCATTTTTATTCGCGAGCAAAGAAAATTAGATGTAAAAAAGAAGTTTCGGAAAAGCAAGCCAGGCAAGGAACGCTGAAGGCCACACAAAACGGAAGGAAGATGTAAAACAAAATCGGAAAGCCAACCCATTCCCATCTTTTTCACCGTACCCTGTTACGAATAGAGCACCAAACAGACCAGAACGAAGAACAGCAAAGGCGAATAAAAATGAGGGCTAGCAGCAAGGGAACAAAATCGAAAAAAAAGTAAAACTCATGCTCACCGTCTGCTGGTGCTGGCCAGTTCGGAAGCGCGGTGAAGTCCCGTGAACGGAAATGGTGCTGGCACGCAGGTGATGTGGAGAAGAAAAGAAAAGGTGCGCGCACATGGCAACCCCCATACCCCATTGAATGGGAGAAGGGGTTGAACGTGAAACGAATTGCCTGAGAAATAGAGCGGAATCGGTACCGCTGAACGTAGAGCGTGCGAGAGTAAATGTTCGGCTGCTCATTCGTAAAGTTAAATTCATCCGAGAGAGGGAGAGAAATAAATCGTGACCGAATGAACATCGGAGTTGCTATGGTAACGGCACAATCAACAAAAAAACGCTTATGGTGTGTTTAGACTCAGCAATTGCCAATGAGGTGAAATTAATGTATCAATGAAAGTAGCGATAAAAATGTGCTGTCTTGTACTTATTTTTGTTAAATAAAGAAATTGTTATATCTTCTACTTATTTTTACAACTTTGAAGATTTACTGTTTCCAACATATCAATTCACTATGTTGCATTGTATCAAATTGTTTGATGTTTAATATCTTTAACGCAAAGAAAAACTAACAATTAACCGTACCGCTAGTATGTTTGCTTTACGCGTTGGCATTCAACGTTCCCAAATAGCGTATTGTTTGCGATACAGTTCTACCATCGCTGTAGGCACGATGATTATTATGTTGGTGGGAAATTTCCATCCAATAATTAGATGGAAACGGCATCAGTTTAGGAGTGGCACAGCACGCTGGAGTTCTACTTGCATCCCTATGTTATGGCGGGGATGGATAACCCCATCTGCATGAAAATGGTGAGGGAAAATAACGGACTTTTTTTTGTTACATGTTTGAGTAAGCTCTTAGGCTTCGTTCTACATCATATAATCGAACAATGCTGAGCTTGGTTAGAAGCTTTGGGTTGAGCATTCACGTTTAGATAAAACTAGCTAAGTTAAAGTTTGACAAATCTACAAGAGTGAAATGTATTGTTATCTGTTTATTTTCGCTTTTTATACAATATTTTCCGATATTTATAGATTAAATTGCATTAATTTTAGACATTTCTTTATTACAAAATATAAAAATGATAAAGCAGACCTGCCATATTCGAACCTTTTCTTTCGTTATGGAGTGCAACTTATTATGTTTACCTTTCCCTGGAAAAAACATCTTTGCCATTTTAAGTGCGCTGGATATCAACCAATAACAGTAACTGATGTTATATTTCAATTCAAATCTATATCCTTGTTACACATTGCCAGACCAGCCCTCGTGCAATACACGCATCCAGCTCAAGATAGGTACTACTCACTGTTATCTGTTCATTAATAATAAATCCCTTCGTCCTTAGCCGCCACGGATAGGTGGAGGACGAACGAATTCAGCAGGAAAATTTTACTCAAACGGCATTCCAAAATAGGAATGGCACAAAGCGTACCATTCCCGTGCGCACTCGTATGAATCATTCATGAGCGAAGGGGTAAGCGGGGAACTGGCTATGGAGCAAACCACCTTGGCAGAGTTTGTTGCAAAATAGAAATAAGCCCATCTAGGGAAACTGTGCAGTGAAAATGTCTCAAATTGCAAAACCATCGGTAAGCAAACTGCCGTATTGAATAATGGTGATACTTGTAACTGTTAGTAATATGTAAGAACGTTTCCATCATGATGTTACATAATACTCTAATTTTAGGACTTATTTATAAATATTTTATCAATCTCTGTTTAAAGAAGACTTTCAGAAACTATTCATAATATTTCTACAATACATTTACATTTGTAACTGTGTGTAGGGATATAAGTAAAACTTGCAGCTCTCCTAGCAACTGTTTCCGTTACCAACCAACCATTTTGAAGGCGTTTCGAATATCGATATCGAAACTACCGTCTACCTCCGCTGGATACCGTCTCATAATCTTACACCCCCATATAGACCTGTTATAACAGCACGCTAACAACCTGGTCCAGTCTAGTTACTATGGCGACAAAAGCTTCAAGTTTGCCATAAACATTAGAAAATGCCTCTCACCACTGTCACCTACAAAGCAGTGAGGGAAGTTCAATTGTTTTCGCCATTAGTGGCAAGACCAATGTGAACGAACCATTAGAACGATACAATCACACACACACACACTCGTGCACATACCTACAGAGACAGCGTTCGGGTGGTTCAATGGATCCATCTGCCCTATCGTGCCAGCTTGTTGGAAAGAGGATACTGGTTATTGTTTCAGTGGAAGGAGTTGACTGGTTCGTTCGAATGAAGAAAACCGCAACCTATCCAAAGGGAATGGCCTACACGTGCGGCTAGTGAATGGTCGTTGTTTCTCCTCGCCAACCTCTACGCAGAATATTGGTCATGTATTGAGCAATCGATTATTTAACTTTCGTTGGTGAATGGTTAAGGGAAGATAAAATAATGTAAGTTGAAGTTGTTTGGTAGTCATTTGACAGTTTGTTCTGTAATGGATTTCTCAACCGCATGCAACCGTTTATTATATGTTTCAGGTTGAGATATATATACAACATTGTGCTAAAATTCCTTTAAATAACGCATCGCATGGGGCAACCCGGTGGTGTAATGGATGACGCGCCGGCTCCTGTAAAGGCTGGACGTAGTTCAAATCTCATCCGGACTGTCCCCCCGTAGCAAGGCCTGACTATCCAGCAAGGGGGTAAAAATAAGTCTAGAAAGCCTGTACAAGGCC